>JAEKIV010000044.1:0-177180 GCA_016801325.1 Hypholoma fasciculare
AGTCACCGATTGAATGTGCGGGAGGTAGAGCCAACTGTCCCATTGAGTGATGGTGTCCCATTGACCGCCGTTACACTGTACCCATGTCATTTTCACGGACTGATCGATGAAAAAGTAAGAGTACAGCCATCCATGACTTGATTTGCCAACACTTGGTCATTTTGGAGAGGTATGTCAGGCTGCCCTTCTGTCTGGGAAACCAAGCATAACTTCAAGGGCTATAAGTGCGGCCAGCGTTTATCAATAAATCCTTACTGCGAAACTGTGAATATACCTGTTTATCAGAATAGGTCAATTTCAACTGCTTCACAATGAGATCCAATGCTCGGCCAGTTACAACAGTCTTGAATGAGTGAGTTAGGGCGAACAGTTGATACAAAAATGCAGACCTTTCGAAGCCAAAGAACATGTTCAGTTTCACCCACATTTATTCTGACATGCAGACGTTGATCTGGGGGGAGGGAAGCAGCCTTATCCTTTGGATCAGCGGGGGTGGCTCGATGGCGCATTCTCATAGCCTCCACTTTCTGCCATTGGGCGAATTTAACGGGGTCCGTTGGTGGTTTCTTACTAGCTAGTTTAGGTTTCGCAACAACTTTTGGTACCTTGCGGACAGTGGTTTCCTGCTTCTCAGTATGTAATGAGGGACATTCATGCATTTCTGCGTGGCGGTGACTAGAATCACGATTATTCAACGAACGCAGACACAGAAGAACACGATGCATACTCTACGCAAAACGACTTTGTACAAGCCTGACAAGGCTCCTTCAGACTGAGCTTCTGACATGTGTGAAGCGCGCAGTGTAGAAGGCCTTCGGAAGACTTTGGGAGGTCCGCGGTGACGACATTGGCGGTGAGGAGCGGACAGTCATGGCGATCTGCAGGGATATGAGTACTGCAAAAGGATCGTTGGCATTTACAGGTTATTGGGAGAAAATCAAGGACATTGCACGCGGGCAAGGCACAATGAGCGCCAATCTGGGGCAGGTCCATGGGCGTGACTGTCCAAGAAGCGCTGCGGCGGAGCCCAAACCTCCTTACACTCGTCCCCTCCACCATGAATCTCATCGTAAGTCCTATCGCCGCTCAATTCATGTCACCATCCACGATCTTCGTAGGAATCCCTCTTCGGCCGCACTGTCACGCCCGCGGAGCGCCTGCGTCAGCACCAGCGCTCTCTCACAAAGGCACAACGCGAGCTTGATCGCGAGCGTATCAAACTTGAACAGAGTGAGAAGAAGCTTATAATGGACATCAAGAAGAGCGCAAAGGCCGGTCAATTGGTGCGTCTAGGAGCTATCTTCTTGACAGCTGAGCTAAGATACAGCTTGCATCCAGAACGCCTGTAAAGTAATGGCAAAGGATCTTGTACGGACACGTCGATACGTGCAGAAGTTTTATCAAATGCGTACTCAGCTCCAAGCCGTCAGTCTGCGCATACAAACGCTGCGAAGTAATCAACAAATGGCAGATGCTATGAGAGGAGCCACTAGAGTTGGTATCTCTATTCATTTTACCCCTGTGTGATGCTAACCGCAGCACTATAGGCAATGGCGTCCATGAGCCGTGGACTCAATCTACCATCAATACAACGCATTATGACAGAGTTTGAAAAGGAGAGTTCAATGATGGATATGAAGGGGGACATGATGTCCGATGCTATTGATGATGTCATGGACGATGAGGAGGATGAGGAGGAGGAAGGCGACAAGATTCTCAAAGAAGTTCTGGACGAAATCGGGGTCGACTTATCCCAAAAGGCACGTTTCGCGACTTTTCTCTATGGCACGGTACTCATATCTGATCTAGCTCACTGATGCTCCCATTGGTATTGCCGCAACATCGTCGCCGCTTGCCAACAAACAACCAGTGGCCCTGGGCGAGTCTGGCCCTACTCCAACATCCCGCGTAGATTCTACCAGTAATGGGGACAATGCAGGTAGTGGTGAGGGCGCAAATCTGACTGATGAAGATGCACTGCAAGCCAGGTTAGATGCTCTTCGACGAGGCTGAAATGGCATTAGTTGTTGCTTTCAGCATGTATTCCTATAATTTATACTCCCAACAGACGGATTCACCTATGTTACTACCTACATTTTCAGACTAGCAATTGCTCTTGCTTCGTGTGGCCCAATTTTCCACGAAATGCCCGACCCGTTGTAAAATTCATCCACGTCCTCATCCTGCACAAATTAACGAAAAGAAAAACACATGTTGATAAACACGTACACTGTCTAAGTTGAGAAGCGTCGAGATTTGCTGCAATCTCAGGAATTTCTCTCGTATCTCGCCGAACGTTGTTTGTGACGCTAAATAGGCTATAATTGCTCGCAAATCGCGATCGAAGCGCACGGCTCCCAACTATGCTCTTTGAGCATATAACTTATTGTAAAGCGACGCAGACCGACCTCGGTATATTTCAAGCTCATCACGAATTTGTCCCATGGTCGGAGTAGAACATCCAAAGCAAGTCCAATGAATAACCGATAATTTCCTTCAGAGAAAGTATCCTGCGCAAAATTGTCAGGCGTTATACAAACATGGGTTTGAATGAAAATCACTTTATATCCTTCTACTAAACCCTCCCATGCCTTTATGAACCTTTTACGAGTCAGATCTTGATAATCTGCGGTAGAATAGCCGTCTTCGTCTAACACATAACTGATATCTTTGTAGATATCTGAGATGAAGGTGCGCAATTTGGGGCGAAGTAATTGGTTGAAAAGTTGTTCGATGCCAGACTGCCAACGCACAAATGAGACTTGGGCAAAACTCAAATATATGAAAGCGTACTCTGAGCGATGACTTGAGGCGCAGCGTCAGAGTTGACAGCGAGGATATTTGCTCCTTGACGATGGGAGTATCTTCCTCCGAAAAATGTTGAATAATCAAAGAGCTTTCGCAAAGATCATGGACGAGGCGTTCCAGATGAGAGATAGACACGTCTAGATCATTGAGCAGTATCTGTGCAAATTTAGTCATCCTGGCGCCAAAAAAAGAAATCTATAACTAACAATGAAGGTAAGGCGATTCTCTCGTTCAACCCTGTCTGGCCGTACGTTCGATGGTGCCGTGTAATTTTTGTACACATCGTCCGATTTTCGTTTGATCACACCGGCGTAGTCGTGGTCGATAACCTCACGGAGTTGTTGCAATGTCTTTTCGACAGCGCTAAGGGAGCCCGTTGTTAAGAGTCGCGTAGTCACGGACTTGAGAATATAAAACGCGTCATCTGGCGTCGTTGTGGTTATTGGCACTTGGAGCGTGTCAGGGGTCGAAAGTCTATGCGCCTGCACAGTTAAGGCCAATTAAATCAACAACAAACTAAGATATACGAGGTCTGTTTTTACCTTATCTATACTTGTTCGGGTGTACCAAGTTTCGAGAGGAACATAATACGTGACAACCAGCTGTTCAAACAAAGTCTGTGAAGCTGTGGAAGTGATGATATCGGTTTCCTGTGAAGGTGCTCTGGGTAGAGTGCCATCATTATCAGAGGTTTCTATTTTGACTGTATCTTCCTGGCGTAGTAAATGATGTCAATAAGCAAGATAAAAACACATTGAAAAAACAAGACCTTCAACGCTTCCGACAGAAATTTCTTGAATAAGTGCCAACGACCTATCATTGCTGCAACCTCTGATAAAACTTTGTCGATCTCTCGCGGGTCGACCACAATCTCTTCGGTCGGCTGTCGTCGGGCATTGGAAGTGAATAATGGGATCGGTGGATTATTTAACACATCTGCTAACTTGAAGATATAATTAGTCAATGCCATTCACCCTGGCAGCGCGTTTGTGTACTTTACGCTGCATCGATCTGTCTTCTTCCCACCTATCCTTGAGACTTTTGGATACTCGATCACTCTCTTCCAAGAGGCGACGCACAACGCGCTTCATTTTACCGGGACCGTAATACTTTTCAACCACCGGTTGATGTTGATCGACAATCATAGCGATACTTTCGAATAGAGATGTTAAGGCTGTTATATAATAGAGGGGCGAAGAAGCTATAGAACGAAAGATGTAAATATTTCGTCAATAAAGAGTAGGTCAACATATTACTCTTTGCAGATGCTGGTGACCTGACTCGGACCAGTTCCACGACAAAATTTGCATATGCCTCCAAGCCTTCATTTTCCCATCCAATCGAAGGGAAGAGTTTGAAGAACCGGCTTGTCGTGGTTGAATCGCGTGCACTCGCTGCCTCGGCAAATTTCTGGCGGAACACTGCAAGGAGTTTGTCTCTTGAAGCCTGTAGCGTCTGAGATGGAGGTAGATGACTCTCTGAAGTCGGCTAGAAAATCTGACTGAGGAGAGATATCAATCTGGTGGCCAAATTACGAACCACAGCAATCTCCGCGAATGGACCAGACACCACTTCGGCGGGAAGAGACATAGCTCGCGCACAGTGTCTTGTTGCAGATTCCCAGTCATGCGCGTCAATAGAGGCTTGTAAATCTTGCAACGAAGACTGACATCGTGTAAGCTAATATTACGCGTCGCAATATATATGAGAATTCACCTTGAGTTCCATGACCTGGGCGACGTGTTCGCTTGCCTCCCTGACGCGTCCCATTTCTTCATCTAGCGAGCGAACTTTGCTGCCAACTCTCTCGGCCGTTTTCGCGGTGTTCGATACCCGCTTTGTGAGCAAGGTCGCTTCTGAGTGGAGTTCATCGATTTGGGGTGTCAGCGACTGTAAGCGGTTCAGTGACAATATAATCGGTTCTCTGGCATTGAGCAGCTCGGCCAGAGAATTTGAGAGGTCTGCTTCCTCTGACTGGAATGCGGAGAGACAAGAGAGAATTTCGGGAAGGGTGGTGAGTGCCCGGGGATCCTTGCGGTCTTGAGACATGACGCATGATGGGCCAGGCTTGCTGAACCGTGGCCGCTCGCTACGCCGCCGATCATTACAATTGTCTCCACAACCGCAATGTTTTAGGCCTCTTGTCCCTTTATTCCCCTACTAATGCCTTCCTCCCTCTCTCAAGCCAGTGGCCATCGATACTCTGATGTCCTTACACTCGTTCTTGGCTCCAACCGCAAGCGCAAACTCACGTATATCTTCGTGGCCACCTGTGTATTCGCCCTGTTTCTCTTCGCAAGAGAGGCCTACTCCTATGCTAATGCCCTCACTATACCCCATACCCGTATCTACACCCCCCAGGAGGTTGTTTCGGGCGACACTCGTCTCGACGAAGTGGTGTCCCCGCCACCCATTCAACCGGTCGTGTTCTCCTTCATCATGTGGTCCGAAGACTCGGCCGCAGAAGGCGCGCAATTAATCAAGGTGTGTATATTCGTCGACGCGTTTATATATCTTATATTGACTTCTTGACAGACAATTCTAATGTACAGCAGTGGACCTGTTGATATCCATGTTATTTGCGATGACGTAGCAGAATCTCTTCTTCGAGGGCGCCTATCCTTGGTCCAGCGGCCTTCACACCATATTCGAGTCTGGTTTCACAAGCCTTCATGGCAGGCTATGCTCGACCGTATCGAACGCGAAGGAGCAATTAAAACAGATCATTCTGCTGGTCTCCGTAAGTCTCCCTCAAGAATCTCATTTGCTTCCGTCAATGATTTACCATATATATCTCCTGTAGCTGGACTCATGAAACTCTTCATTCACGAAATTCTACCATCCAATGTCACGAAATCGATTTTCGTAGACACAGACGCGCTTTTCATCTCTGACCCCACGTTGCTTTGGGACATCTTTTCTACCCTCAAGCCATCCACTGCTATTGTAATGGGCAGCCATCCAGACCAGCAAGCGCCAGAGTGGTACTACGCTTCCAAAATATGTTCTTGCGTCATGCTCCTCGACTTGGAGAAACTACGGTCTCTCCGCCTGATGGACTCCAGTAAATATCGAGAAATGGGAGGTGTAAAAGCCCTCTCCCCCGAAGCGTTTGTGGCAAAGTACGGTCTGCCTGGAGGAAATGGAAAAGGACGGTATGATAATGTTCGCCTTGGCGACCAAGGGTACTGGTGGGCGATAGTTGACTATCGCCCCGACCTATTCGAACCCTTGAGTTTTGACTTTGAAGTTACGAGCTGCTTACTGCAAACGTACCATGCGGGGTTAGGGGATGAATTGATCTCTATGGAAGAGGAGCAGAAGCATCAGATTTTCACTGAAAATACCCCTCAACAGGTATGGTTTACGTCATGTTTAAAGGAATTGTTAGCTGAATATCTTATATGCGACAGGGTATCACAGTCCTTCCAAAGCTTCTTCACTTGTACGTTGAACACTGCTATTGCTTCCTATTTTCTAATTATTCGATTATAGCAACTGCTTGCACGGCACAGCGCAATACATGAATTGGAAAGGCTGGTCGGATCCCACTGATGAATTGACAATTAGATGGGGTCCCGCACTCTCCTATCATGTGGGATATAAATGGATCTGGCTGAACAAAGGCAGGCCAGGCAATCCAGAGCACGTTATGGAGATGTTCACAGTTTCTAACATTGTGTTCGCCGATCAACTTGCTAAAAGTCCAGTCAATCATAGATTAAGACCGCATTAACATATTTATTTACGTACTAAATATGATTATTGTCCGACCAACTTCTCAGGCCATACGCAGGCCAAACTTCGTAGACTGTATCCAGTTATCTGCGATGTCCGCGACGGCTTTGGAGAGCAATGGGCCAACTATCTCTGGACTTTCACCCTTGCCCTCAAGGTAATATTTGATCTCAAGATAAGATTAGTTGGGTGGCAAGACATATTGCAATACAAAGATTCACCTTGGGCTCGGTCCCACTTGTTCTTGAAAGCAGAAAAGTCAATATGTTAACTGTTGAGATGATTCACAGACGTACCGTAACGTGAGGACTAAACTGGCTCCCTGGGTAGCATCGCCCGCTCTGATCTGAATCATATGTCCTGAAGAGAGAGGAAGGGATGGTCGATAATCAGGAGGATTTCCGCTGTCATAACTAGTCGTCAAATCTACTATTCTGACAATTTTGAGTCCGCCTAAAGATGTGGGGTAGGTTTCTTTGCTCTTGGAGAGCTGATGATTTGTATAAATGAGTAATTACCTGCGAAATTTGCAAGTTGCTTACATCCTGATGTCTTATGTGTGCAAAAATCTCATCAGTGACCTTTGGATCATTTGAAATGAAGTAACTATTGCTGGTCTAGAGTTTTATGAGTATTGAGTATGGCCCCACAATGTTACAGCCTACCTCGAAGTATCCGTATCTAATTTAGACAATGAGTCGTAAACATTGGAACATCGCGCAACAAGCAAAGGACCTTACCTTTGATGAAGTTCTTGAAGATAGCCCTTGACAGTTTTTCCTTCGGCGCGAATTGAAGCAACAAGTTCGGCAAAGGAAACCTGGAGCCCAGGCTCGGAACTTCGTATAATGAGCGAAATCAGAACCAATATCTCACCGTAGCTGCAACCCCATCCTTGTCTCTGATATGGGTGCCGAACATGAACCCGATTGCTTCTTCGTACCCAAATGGAACTTCGTATCCCTGATCCACCAAGTTCAAGGCTGTGTTACCGATAAATTTGAACCCTGAAAATGATTCGTTCGACGTGCCGCTCAAAAAACAAGATATCAAGGTGACCCACCAGTCAAACATTCCACGAATTTGAAACCTTCTATCCTGGCCATGGACTCAATCATCTTGGAACTGACAGTGGAAGCCACCATGGCTAATTTGTCGAATGGTTTGCCAGACGCCTTATAGGCCTTGAATACCTGACTCGCAAACAAACTTCCAAGCTGGTCGCCGGTAAAGAGTGTCCACGTCCCATTTGCGCTGGTTATGAGTTAAATACCACAATGCAACGGCCTGTACACGAGGCGACACACTCTTTCTCTGCAGCGGTGAATCTGTCTGCGTCGGGGTCTTGAGCCAAAACGTACTCGGCTTCCTCTCTGTTGGCAGTTTCAATTGCGAGATTCTTGCAGTATGAAGAGCATCAGAATTTATGCTGCATAGATTGTATGCAACCTACGAGTGATCCTATAATTTTATTAGATTTCAACGGGAATTATCTAGCATAAAATGTACTCGCCCTTCTCTTCGGGATTGGGAAATTTGACAGTCGGAAATTCAGGATCCGCTTCTTGCTGTTCCTTGACAGGAACATACGGAGGGAATCCAAATAGTTCAAAGGCTCGTTTTGAAAAAGGTTCTCCGACCCCGTGCATTGATGTGTTGACAAATTTAACGGGAACGTAAGGATTGAGGGACCTAACAACAGATTTAACGCAAAATCATACGCGCTCTGTTGATACAACAAACCTCGTCGAGCTGAGTTTCCTCAGACAATCAAAGTAATCTTCTCGCAACTTCTCGGTGAGGTCAACCACAAGATCAGTTATGGGATGGACATTAACGAGTGGTTGAGGCGTCAGGTTTGATTGTATCGCCTTCGAAATACCAGCATCGTGGGGCCCAATAATCTAAGATGCCTTCAAGAGATGCTTTTATAAAAAATTCGTTCCGCTTACCTGAACTGCGTTCTCCCAATAGACCTAGCTGAGAAATTGCATCGAGGTCAACGTTGAATGATTGATTGGCCCTTACCTTGTAGCCGTTATCTTGCTGAAAGAAAATTAAATTACAGATAATGGCGTGAAAATTCCAGACCTAGACTCACCTTGGGGTTATGGCTGGCTTGATTTTAACAAGTATTTAGTTTGAGATGGTGGGCACAGAGGCGAGAGAATATGGCCATACCTGTGATCATAACTCCGCACGCTGCTTTTAGTTTTTTCACGCTAAACGGAACCCTTTAAAGTGTTTTAATGAGCACCAGATTGGACATTATCATACATTTATAAGCTCACATTGGGGTATGATTAAGACCACGAAGCGTGTAAACTTTGATACCTTTCGCGATGAAAGTTTGTGTTGTAAGATTTGCCCAGTGTTCGGAATTATGTCGATGGTCATGACCAATGACCAGCCCTCGAGATTGGGCGTTCTCAACATGTTGTAACACATATTCCGCGAGCCCCTTGTCTTTCTTAGTCAGGAGCGTATTCTTACGTTTGTAAGATTGAGATTGACCTGGGATGTTTGGATAATAATCAAATCTATAAAACAATAAGTGTCGCTCCCTGGCGTGTAGAATCTTATAGCTGACCATTCATGCGAGACCAACCCGCTTCCATTCGCCCTCGGAGGCCTATATAGTTGTGTAGTGACATGAATGAAAGTCATAGAAGGCACAAACCAGCAGTTCCAAACTCAATGCGCGTCCTATGAGATATTGAGCGCGTACTGGGGCGCGTGTTGAACCTATAAGTACCTCATACGCTTTTCGAGTTCTTCATAATCCTCACGATCCCAAAGGTTCTGGATTTCGTTGCGAGTTTCAGGATCCTACATACATCTGAGATCATCAAGCTTCGCAGGTCCTCTGAGAGTATGTACCGGATCGAGCTGGACCCATTGGTCAACTAAATCCCTCAAAGGCAAGGAGGACATTATGAGATGGTGGCAGGTCGAGAGAGGTCAATATCACGCGGCAATCCGGCAACTTGACGTCCGACGCGGAATGCGGGTAATTACGCCTGATTAGCGCCGTGGCATGTATTTGAGCTTCTCCACCATCCATGGCTTTCTTCTTTGAAAAGGGTCCAGTTACTCGCGCAAAATGGGTCACCCGAAATATATCTTCCAATGAAAGCAGTTCCCAAGCCTTGCTCGGACGTACTTTATGGCGGAACCTCGGATTCCTCACCTCTGACGTTCATGGCTACATCTCAGCAGCTACTACTGGCCCTTCAGGAGCGATTCATGAAGAGTCTATCATGTTCCAGGTACTGGAAGACGAAGAGGTATATTGCTAAATGCTATTTCCACGAAAATGATGTATAACGTCCGTTTCTTAGATAGACGAACATGTTATATCTATTCCAGCCCTTTGGACTAAATCACATTCCTCCATTTTTTCTTCATCGCTTTCGCGTGAAGTCTCGGTGAAAACAGCATACCCAGCTACTTTAACATCTGTGATTCTGACAGCGCTCTCAAATGACGCGTATGCGCATGCATGCGGCGATAGCTCAGCATTGGAGGATAGTCTTTGCAATGCAGGAACGATCGTACGGCAAGGAGACATTCTAAACATATACAACGAAGAATCAACTACGAGCGGGAATAATTCTGCTTTGCAGTACCGTCTTGAGATGGCTGAACCAGTGTTGCAAGGATTTGCGATACGCGGGGTGACGAAGATCATCCTTCTAAGTATGCTGGATGATCTATCGGTGCACGAAGACGGCGAAACAGAAGGCGCGTCGGAACAAGAGGACTTTGAGATTGACGAAGACTTTCTTGGAAGCTCCGTCTTGATCCCATCTGCGTCTTCCCCTCTCCCTCGTAATCAAGACACCACATCCAACGGAGCTAACCATTTCTATGATCACTCCCCCTCGGTGTTCACTTCCAAAGCATTGTCAGATCCGCCAGGTCTTCCTGAAGATGATTGTACTTTGTACTTGCGTACGTGGGACCTGGGGAAACTCGGTATCTTGAGCGGAGACTGGGTATGTAATTTAGAGTTGAATTGTGAGCACAATCTAAACACGCGACATAAAATTTAGGCAATCGCAAGCACAAAACCGTCAAATCTGCGTCTTATACGCATAGTGGCAAATGACGCCCTTGCAGGTGAAGGGTACGTTCATTACGCAAACGCCTCATGTGATTTTCCTCATATATTACAGGAACACGGTGGCAGGATCCCCTATGTTGTTGCACAATACTTTTGTCGACGAAGTGGACGCTTTCTCACCACAGCCTCCACTCCTTCATATTCGACCAAGTCCATTTGGATCATTCGCACCTGCTATACCCATTGCACGCAGCATAACTATTGCCCGCGTTGCCTCACCAATATCTACTAACCGCCAATACCAGCAATTATTCACTGAATCTCTAAAATCATATTTCGAGGGCACCAAAAGGCTGTTGAAGCAAGGAGATCTTGTCGCCATTTCTATTGACACGGATCTCTCCCGCACAGTACCGGAAGATGTCAAACTGGGAAACGCACCTGGTGACGAGGACGTCCAGACATCCAGGTGGATCTATATCTGGGATCAGTGGATCAGCTCGAGTCTCATCAGTTCATAGGTATCCCAACCACGATTTTCAACCAAACGAGGTGGTTTTCTTCAAAGTGACAAACATTGAATACGATGTAGTATCTCGCTCAAATTCCTCTCAAGATTTGTATACAGGGTCAACACTCGGGGAGCTTGGATGCTGGGTGGATACCTCAATTACTCGAGTGATACAAACCGGGCTGGAGTACTCGCGAGTTCCAGACGTCAGATCATACATGAAAGTCGGTAAGACCCTTCTTTCTCTCTCAAGAAACATCAACTGAAAGTAGAAGATTCGAACGTTCTGGGAAAGTTGACAGAGCAGTCCTCATCACACCTCCTTGGCTCGCAAAGCCCGTTCTCTAAAATGCTTGCTCTCACGTCCGCGGCGCTTTCACAACAAGCAGTTGACTATGATCTTCAGCTATCTTTTCTCCTCAAGGGTGGACGCGGTATAGGCAAATTTACCGCAGCTTCTTGGGTGGCGCAAAGGCTGGGTCTACATCTATTCGAGGTACGTCAGGCTCGCAGGCGTATTTACTTTGACTGTAATTTTATAGGTAAATTGCTACGACATAATCGGAGAGTCGGATGTCAAGACAGAAGCAATGCTCCAAGTGCGATTGGAACAAGCCAGGTCTTGCACGCCATGCCTATTGGTATTGAGGCATCTTGAGGCGCTCTCTCAAACTACGCAGTCGGCCGAACCTGGAAAAGGTATAAACCAGTAAATGAAGGGCTAATTTCCGCTGATTTTGGCTCCAGAACCATCTATCGTCAATGTTTTCCGAGAATCTCTTGAAAACATGCAGAGCAGCTGGAGACTAACGGGCTATCCTGTTGTGGTCCTCGGCACAACCAGTGATAGCAGCCGTGTTCCTCCTAATCTATTAAGCTGCTTCAAGCAAGAAATTATATTTGAAGTGCGTCTACTTTCTTCATACCTTTATGCCTATGTTCATGCGATGTAGGCACCGAATGAAGGCGAACGACTCGAGATCATCAATTGTCTGCTTCTGAATCAAAAAATAGCGTCGGACGTCTCTCTACAAAGCGTTGCCACGCAGACAGCAGCCTTGCTAGCAGGAGACCTGTGCGACCTGGTCACACGAGCCAAGACCGCCTCAGTGGAACGCACAATGTAAGTTCGTCCCCCGCCACATCAGAGGCCTTCTAATTCGCATTTCCAGATCCGTGGCAGCGGACAGCATACCGATCGACCAAATACCGCTAAGCGCCGCCGACTTCGACGCCGCGCTGGGGAAAGCGCGGGATTCGTACTCGGAGAGCATTGGGGCGCCGAAGATTCCCTCAGTCTCCTGGGACGACGTCGGCGGGCTCGCACACGTGAAGCACGACATCCTCGACACGATCCAGCTGCCGCTTGAGCACCCAGAGCTTTTCGCAGACGGGCTGAAGAAGCGCTCGGGGATCCTGCTCTACGGGCCGCCGGGGACAGGCAAGACGCTCATCGCCAAGGCGGTCGCGACGTCGTGCGCGCTGAACTTCTTCTCCGTCAAAGGTCCGGAGCTGCTGAACATGTACATCGGCGAGTCGGAGGCGAATGTGCGGCGCGTGTTCCAGCGCGCGCGTGATGCGCGGCCGTGCGTCGTCTTCTTCGACGAACTCGACTCAGTAGCGCCGAAGCGCGGGAACCACGGCGACTCAGGCGGCGTGATGGACCGCATCGTGAGCCAGCTGCTCGCAGAGCTCGACGGGATGTCGGGCGGCGACGGTGGTGGCGCGGACGTGTTCGTCATCGGGGCAACGAACCGCCCTGACCTGCTCGACCCCGCGCTCCTGCGCCCGGGAAGGTGCGCTTGCCGCTGTCCTGAGTAGACATGTGCTAACTGACACCCCCGCCGCAGGTTCGACCGCATGCTATACCTCGGCGTGAGCGATACGCATGAAGCGCAGCTACACATCCTCGACGCGCTGACGCGCAAGTTCCGGCTCGACCCGGGGCTCGACCTGCGCGCAGTTGCTGAGCGTTGCCCGTTCAACTACACTGGCGCGGACTTTTACGCGCTCTGCTCAGACGCGATGCTCAACGCCATGTCTCGCAAGGCCGAGGCGATCGAGGCCAAAATTCGTGCGTATATTCCTCTCCCCACCCGCGTGGTAGGCGTCTGACACAGGTCGAATTCAGAGGCGCTGAACGCGCAGTCAGGCCCGTACGCACACCCTCACCCGCTGACGCCGCAGTACTACCTCGCGGAGCTCGCGACGGCGGAGGAGATAGTGGTGCATGTGTCCGAGGCGGACTTCCTGCGCGCGCTGGAGATGCTCGTTCCGAGCGTGAGCCAGGCGGAGATGGAGCACTACGCTGAGGTGCAACGGCGCTTCTCGCAATCCGCAAGCGGCAGCGGCGGCGAGAGCGACGACGAATAATCGTAGGCGATGGGGTTCTAAGTGTACGATGCGCTGCTTCGCTTGATCAAACCCAGCTCTGGGTTTCATGAACACAACTTCTGCAGATTGTAATAGGTGCGGCGACGACGATGAATGAAGCGCATCTGAATATCACGTTAGTCGAGCTGCATCGCTTGACCACCCAACTATCTGGGATGCAGGTCACAGGACAAAAATACCTGTGCCAGTAATTATAATTTACAAGGCCTGCCTGTGCGTGGATGGCATGTGCACACACGGGGTATTGAACTGCTAAAGATGCATTGCTGAGTCTTCAATAACGTATACAAACATCATCATTCAAAGTACATCACGTCGTCATCACCGTCGTACAACAATCCTAGTCCATCTAAGTATTCTAGATCTCACAAATCTACACCCACAGGCTCAGAACCACCTGCGCGGCCCCAGGCCGACACGATCAAACAACCCGCGCACATTAACGCTAACAAGCGCACCGAGCCCCGCGGCAGGCGCGCGCAGCGGCATACCCTCCACCTCCATACTGCGCGGGGTCAGCGCCCACTCATTAAAACAAGGAAATTACTCACTGGTAAGCCGGCACCCCATCAATAACCGTGTCGATGCGCATCACCGGTTTCGCCATGTCGCGCGTGTCGACTTCAAACGCAGACCACTTCACATTCCCCTTCCCAATATATTCGAGCACACGCTCGCGAGGCACCTCCCCGCCATCGAGACCCTGGATCGTATCGACCGTCGCGTACTCAATCCCCGTTACTAACGGGATGTAAAACATGCTCAACGGGCTCGTCGACACCTCCACCACGCGTTCCCTCCCCGCAAACTCCACCGCCGCGAACTGGTGCCGGTCACCCGAGATGACGACGACGCCTTTCGTGCCCTGCAGAGCGCGCAGCACACGCGCCTTCTCGACGGGGTATGCCGCCCACGTGTCGATTTTTGCGTCGTGCGTGAAGAGCTCGGTGAGCGGCACGGAACTGACGACGACCTTGAACGCCGCCGTCTCGTTCACCTCGTGCACCCATCTCTCCAGCGCGGCGAGCTGTTCCGCTCCGAGCATCGTGCCGTCCCCATCAGGCGTGGGCCCCGCACGGTAGCGCCGCGTGTCGAGGACGAAGAACGCGGCCGGCCCGTGGGTGAACGCGTAGTAGCTCGCACTGGGGGCAAGTGGGTCGGGGTTTGCGTTGCCTGCATAGACGTCATATGCCGCCGCGCCGTTTCCAAACGGCGGCGGGTCGACGGAGTTGCCCGCGTAGTTGTCAATGAACTGTGGGTGCGAATCAGCAGACACGGGGTGGGCACTCGGCACGCACGCACCTCATGGTCATCGTACGCGTGTAGTACGGCTGTCAGAACGCGGTGAGACACGAGCAGCGAAATTTTAAGAAAAGACGTACGCAGCCGCTCATAGACGCGCCGGAAACTCGGGCTCTGATAGTTGCGGCGATACAGGCGCCTGTACGCCTCCACATCGTCACCCACATAAAATGGCACGTCTGCGTAGATAAAGTCACCGAGGAAGAGCATAAACTCTGTCGGGACGGTGTCGTTTAGCGCGAGGTAGTCGGCGAGACGGTCAAAGCCATGGATGCTTCGCCGGTGGTGAGGTCCGCGGTAAGGAAAGTTGGGCACAGTGCAGGAAGAGGCGACGAAGCGGAACCGGCGAGCGGTGGCAAGGCGAGGGTCGGGGGCGGTGCGGAATGGGATGGGCGCGGTTGGAACTGGCAGAACGGTGTGGTTCGCAGTGGCCAGGACATCTGCGGAGTATGAGTAAGTAATCAAAGGGAGTGTTTTGCGCATACATTCATATGGAGTGCTAGGCCAGAGATTTTCAATGCGGGCGGTGGCGGCCCAGTCCGAGTCAGGTGAGAGATGTAGGTCTGGGCCGTGCTTCCAGGGCTCGGTAGCGACCTCGCGGTAGAGGACGCGGAGGGTCGAGTGGTCGGGGTAGCGTGCGACAACCTTTACGCTGTCTGGATATACGGCACCGACACGGGTGAAGATGACGTCTTGGGCGGTGTCGAAAAAGGGCGAGGCGGCAAAGTCGATGACGGCGGCAAAGAGGAGAGAGTTGATGAGCACGTTGGCGGCAGTCAGAACGCGCGACTGAGTGGGCAGCGAGAATAGCAGTGCGGCCACAGCGTTTGGGCGGCGAACTGGAACGGCCTTGTGTTTCTCATCCCTCTGTTTTTCTTTGGGCACGGGGAACAGCCATGTTGAGACGAGGAAGATGGCGTAGAAGGCAGGGATCGCAAAGCGAATGAGTCGCGACGGGATCTGCAGGAGATTAGCGGAGAAAAGCGGAAATGCGAGGACGCACTATCTGGAGAAAGACATAAGCGAGGAGACGGAAGAGCGACGAGGCGATGGTAGGAGCGAAAGTCAGCATGACGCCGGTCCAGCCGCGCGTTGCCCTTTTATATCCATGCCTCTCATCATCGTCAACCCCGTCTGCGGCGACAGATCAGCGCCCAACTTCTTCGCCGACAACGTCAAGATCGACGGCGAGCTCGTAGAGACCACCTCCGCGGAGCACGCAGGCCAGGCTGTCGCCGCCCGTCTGGCGTCCGAGTCGCCGCTCACCGTCGTCCTCGGCTCTGGCGACGGCACGCTGCACGACATCATCAACGCGCTCCACCCCCAGCCCGCCGCCGTCAACTTTGTCCTCGTCCCCTGTGGCACCGCCAACGCGCTCTACTCGTCGCTGTTCCCTGGCCAGGACGACAAACTGCTCTCGCTCAATGCATTTGTCAGCGCCAAACCGCCGATCCCCCTGTCTCTTGCGACGACGACGATCGCGTCCAAGGTCTCTGTCTCCTCTGTCGTCGTCTCCACCTCCCTGCACGCTTCCATCTTGCACGACTCCGAGGCCCTGCGCGCTGCTCATCCTGGCATAGAAAGGTCCGTCCTCTGTGCCAAGTCTGTCACTTCCTCACCCTCCCTAGGTTCAAGCTCGCTGCCCAGCAGAATAGCACAAAATGGTACAACGCTCATGTTCGTCTCCATCCCGCTGCTTCTCAGACCGCCGTCGAGATCTACGATCCCACCACCCATGCCTTCCGCGCTGGGCCCACCGAACTCGCCGGCCCCTTCGTCTACTTCCTCACCACCGTGAACGTCGACCGCCTCGAGCCTGCCTTCCGCATCACCCCCCGCGCACGCGACGCCTCGCCTGGAACTTGTGATGTCGTCGTCATCCGGCCCCAGCGCGCCCCCGACGCGCCGACACCCGAGGTCTTTGCCGCTACCACCTGGGCCGCCCTTACTGCAGCCTACAATGACGGCGCACATCTCGACCTCACATACCCCGACGGCACCCCGATCATCGAGTACCTGCGCTGCGGCTCCTGGGAGTGGATTCCCGTGCGTCGTTTCCTATACCGCATAAATTCCTATTCACATATCCCCAGGACGCCGCCGACGCCGACGCGCACCTCGTCTGCACGGATGGAGCCATCTCCCGCATATCCTCAGGCGGCAGTGCCTCTTGTGCAATCGACGCGTTTCCGCACAAATTCACTGTATATGCATAGTCCTGTATCCAAGTAGTCATATCTAAGCCTTGCTATATTTACCCGCAAACACATCTTCCACAACCGCGCGCGCGCGCCCGAACACCGCCTCAATCGAGTCTGTGCTGTCCACCTGCGCGAGTTAGCATATCATCACCCAATAAAAGACATACACACACCTCTGCAACCTTGCCAAGCGTGGTGTAGTGCTCGATGACGGGCATCGTCTCGACCTTGTACGTGCGGAAGCGTTTCTTGATGCTCTCCGCGTTGTCGTCCTCGCGGCCGCTCGTCTTGCCGCGTTCAAGTAGACGCGAAAGTAGCACCTCTTCCGTCGTCGCAAAGTAGAGCACGAGTGCCGACGTGCACACCTGCGCCCATGAGCACACCCCCTATGTAGAAAAAAATTTTCAGTGCACACACCGTCTCGTCAAACTTGAGCGCCTGGTCCATCTTGCGGGGGAAGCCGTCGATGAGGAACCGCCCGCGGCCGGCACCCCACCCAGGGGCGGGGGCAGCGTCGCGCGCAGTGATGGCAGCGCGCATGGCAGTGTCGAGAAGCTTGATGGTGACCTCCATCGGGACGATCGTGCCCTCCCGAATGCATGTGCGGATGAGCTCCCCATCGGCGGAGCCCTCACGCGTCTGCTCTGCGCGGAGGAGGTCGCCCGCGGACAGGTGGCAGAAGTCGAACTCTTTCACGAGACGGCCGCACTGCGTGCCCTTTCCGGCGCCGGGGCCGCCGAGGACGAAGATGACGGTGACCTTGGCTGGGTCCATGGTGTGTCAGAGCTGAGGAGGCGTTTTGTGACGCGGTGGAACGAGGGGATGGTCTGCTTGTCGGGGCTGCTGCGAGGCCGGGTTGGTCTGCTCGCGACGCTTGACGACGACGAAGAAGGATGCGAATGAGGCAACGGACAGCGCAGCAAGGAGCCAGGGACTGGGGCCGGCGCGGCTCATGTGTTGTGGATCAGATCAAAGGCAACTCTCCCATGGACCTCGAGCACCAACACCCGACGCCCGTCCACGCCATCCGCGCCTGCACCGCACCCGACGCCCGCGACCTCCTCGCCGTCGCCGGCGAGCACACCGTCGAGGTCCTCCAGGTCTCCGACACCGCCCTCCGCCGCGTCGCCTCGTTCCACGTCGGCGCGCGCATCACCGCCCTCGCCTGGTCGCCGCACACCGTCTCCCCCGCCTCCTCCGACGCCTGGGCCATCGAGTGCGTCCTGCGAGCTCATCCTACGCCCCCGCTGACTTATTAGGCTCGTCGCCGCGGGCGCCGACTTTGGCCTCCACCTCCTTACCCATTCCGCGTCCGCGCCGCCGCACGTCTTCCCCTTCGGTGGCGGGCTCAGCGGCCACCATGGGACCGTGACGGACATCGCGTTCAGCGGCGGCTGGGACGCAGACGCCGCGCGCTACGTCGCCACCGTCTCTGAAGACGCGATGCTCATCGTCTGGGACCTGCTCCCGCCCTCATCGCCCTCCCACTCTCCCTCGCCATCGCCAGACCTCGGCCTCTCGCCTCCGCGCTCCGCACGCGCACAGCCGACCGCGTACCCCATCCCCTTTGCCGCGCCGCTCAGCAGCCTGCGCGCACACCCTGCGACGGGGACGCAATTCCTCGCCGCCGACGCAGCGGGAGGCGTCTTCCTTGTCGACTGGCGCGCGGACCCCGCTGCGGCCGACGCCGATTCCCTGCGCCACTCGAGCGTCGTCGAGCTCGTGTCGCCGTCTGCGCTCGCGGCTGCCACGCTCGGATCCGCCCCGTGCGCCGGCGCGAGCATCGACTGGCGCGCGGACGCCATAGATATGTACGCGTGTCTCTTCTTCATGTATGCCAACTACTAATATGCCCACAGCATTGGTGGCGTGTTCGGCACGCAGTTCGCGCTTTGGGACATTGCCAAGCTGCGCGGCGGCACCCCGCTGCTCTCTGGGCGCTCCTTCCCCGACGGTCCGCAGATATTCCGGTGCGCATATGCCCACTCCTTATCTCGCCCGCACGCGCGCTGATCAGACCTAGATGGTGCCCAACGCACCCCGACTTTTTCGCCATCACCAGCACTTCCGCGCGCGCAGGCGCCGTCGTGCATGTGCACAACTGCGCGTACGCTCAGGCTGCCCCAACGGCGCTTGCGCTCCGCCCGCGCCCGCACCGCGCCCGCGCACTCGACTTTCTTTCGCTCCCCGGTATCCCGCGCCTCGCCGCCGCTGTCGGAAACGCCGTCCTCGTCTTCCCCATCGGCGTTGATGCCTGAACCCGCTACCTTGCTCGACAAATATAATATGTGATCTTGTGCGCCAGTTCATTATCTAGACAATCCAGAGACCTTACATGTCAGAAAAGTACTATAAAAAGTAACTGCGATCCAAAAAAACAGCCCTGCGTTCAATGTGTTCGTGCCTCCCTTGTGCGACGACTTGGCGGATGAAGGTACTGGTAGACGCGGGAATGTTCGGACACTGACCTACGTGAATTTCTGGTATTGAACTGTTCTCAGCACAGGAGAATACGCAGGCGGTCGCGCGAAGCCCAAATACCGGCATGAGCGGGCGCTTATTGGGCGCTCAAGTTCTCGCGCTTCAGAGCTGCTAGCCGACTCTCCGCTACGCGCGGGAGTACGAAACATGAGCACAGTTTTTGATTACACCACCACTCTGCCTCTACGAGCTTCTACGCCGACCGCATGCACGCTGACTTGCGTAACAGGCTCGGCTCGCGCGTGTCCACTAGCATGCGATCTGCGCTCTACGACTGGTTTTATAAATAGGCGGTACCACTGCATCGACGTCCTATTCCCAGCTTACCGCGCCGTGTCTGGTACGTGCACCGCCGTTTCACAACCTCCTCTGACACCAATACTCCCCCTTTTTAACACCTGTCCCAACAGGACGTCCCCCGCGCGTTGTACATCCCACATCTTGTCCTGCAGATTTTCACAAGCGCAGACACGGAGGAGTGAAGGTTCCGCCGGTCTGCTGTTTGAGCACCTCGTGTATCCCCACCCCCACCGCAATATTACTCGGACGTTTTCAGCATGTTCGACTCCAGGAAAATGAGCGCAAGTGCCTGCTACCGACCGACAACATGCGAATTCGTTCAGCAGCCGAGCGCCTGCCAACGCTTTGGGAGAAACCGCAGGCGATCACACATCGATGCGAGATAGCCGACGATCTCTGAGCGCTAGCTTTGAATATGACTTGCCGTGAGGGATGTCATTGAAAAAACGTGTACGGGAATGCGGTAACCGCAAATCGATGGGCTGCTTCACTCAGTGCGTATTTCACGCGCTGGCGCTTTCACCTGCTTTCACGCCTTGCGTTGCACTTAATATCGACGCCAATTACCGGAAGGTCCAGCCATTCACACAGTTGGGTCCGCGGCCAACTAGGCATGGTGAACACGTGCAATCCGTCCCCCTCTTGCCCCTCCCTCATCTCTCGATGCACACCCAGAATGTCGTCATTTTTTCATCTAGAAGTCTCTTTTGATCTTGTAAATGAAGACAAAGTTGCGAGCAACACGTAAGCCTACTATTGGGCGTCTGTATCACAAACGCTCACATGAACGACACTGTGTGTGTATAATTTACAGTGACTGTAATGCCATCCACGCACAAAACGCTCTGGATGTAACAAGCTTGCGTGCTTCAGCCTTCAAGCGCATCTTATGTATAATCTATGGATGTAGTGCTCAGTTATCGATTGCAACACATAGATACTATCCTGCAGGGGCGCACGACTATGCGTAGAGCAGAGCGCCGTGATCAAGCATCGGACACGCGCTCATAAAACACAAATGAATAACCCCCTCGAAGCAAGTCCGTCGGCCAACAGATATCCGTGTGAAGGAATTATTAACGTGCGCATGTCGAATAGTCCTTAATACTATTTAATGATCGAGTAACATCCAGTATATATCTACTCCAAAACCCCTCGTCGTGTCGTTCACCTTCGACGCCTCTTTTCACAATGTCTAACGATGCCAATCAACCTTCTTCCGGGAACCAGGGTCGTAAGTAACTCATTTGCGTGTTTTGTTCTGTAAACTAGCTGATCTTTGTGGGATCAGCCGGGGATAAAGCGTTGCTCGATAACACGTTGCTCGATAAAATATTGCTCGACAACAAATTGCTCGAAGATCTACTGAGCGCCATCCCGCAGCACTCCAACTGCTGCCATGAGATTCGCCGCGGCGGTAGAAACTTGGCCATTTGTATAGACGGAACCGCTAATCAATTCGGAGACAAGGTATGCAATTTATCCATCAGCAGGCTGAAATCTATGTACTGACGGACTTGAAAGAACACCAACGTCATCGAATTGTATAACCTCATCTTGAAAGACGGCATGGACAAGCAACGGACTTGGTACAATATTGGCATCGGGACATACGCCAAGCAGTCCTGGAAGTCGCTCGATTTCATCCGCCAATTCCTCTTTCATAAGGTTGATTTGGCAATTGCGTGGTATGCAGAGTAACCATTCAAGTACTCTTCGTTTTAACGAAGATTATTCCTCCCCCAGGAATTTTGAATAAACCATCTTATCTGCGTACCGATGTTTATCCGACAATTATGAACCTGGTGACTGTATATTTTTATTCGGTGAATTATCATTTCATCAGCTACACCGTTCAACCCTAATTGAGGACCATCAGGTTTTTCCCGTGGCGCATTTCAAGTTCGCGTCCTTTCGGCCATGATCGACAGAGTACAAAATCTCAAACTTGCTTATCATACATTTATCAGTAACTTTATTCGGTACAGGTCGGTCTTATATACAAGGGAAACGAAGCGCAAATACCATTGTATGCCCAAAATTTCCCCTTCATGAAACGTTTTCTCGCTTTTCTAGCAGAGCTTATAGTGCATATGAACTATATTCTGACTCGGAAAGCGAGGAGCGAAATGCAACTCAAGTTGGATTCAACACCGAGCCCACGATGTCTGCGGCTGCCCGTTTCAAAAACGCATTCTCGTACAAAGACGTAAAAGTGCATTTTGTTGGAGCTTGGTACGTCTTCATTATTTCGCATTTGTAGGTCTATCTGAATGTAAAAACGACCCAGGGACACTGTTTCATCAATCGGAATAATTAGTAGAGCTCGCATGCCACCTGGAACGGTAGACGGGATGAAACATGTCTGCTACTTTCGGCATGCACTTGCTCTAGACGAGCGACGAGTCAAATTCTTGCCAGAATATTCATACGGCGGTTCAACCACACCTCCAAGTGCCGGAACCAACTTGGAGACAAAGCGCACTAGCAGTAGCTCACAGCGCCCAAATGCCGGCCCAGCGCCGGATACATAGCCCACCCCACACATTGGAAGTCTGGTTTCCTGGGACGCACTCTGATATGTACGCTTGCTTTTGTCGAAACTCTTTGGGGCAGATGTTCATTTTTAATCAGAGGCGGCGGAAATATCGAAAATAAAAGCACGGACAGTCGCCGGCCTCCACTCCGGTGGATGGCATTCGAAGCTGGCGGTCTTGGCCTTCGCACAGCATTATTCGAGCGCGATATTGCACACGAGCGTTCGGACACCCCATCGAACAAGCAATCTGACGTCCTGAAGGAGTCCCTGACTGGCATTTGGTGGCTTCTTGAATGGCTTCCTATCGCACATTTGACATGTGCAGACCCTCGCAACAGCAGGGAATCTACTCGCATGTAAATTTCCTCACACTCTTTATTTTATTTGCTCTCACCCATTCAATTGTTTAGGCCTCACTTGGGAGCACCCCGGATAATCCACGACGGCCAAAAAATCCACAACTCCCTGTTACTTGCCCAGCCATTTATTTCACGAGATTACATCCCAAACGCACGGCCAGTGAGAAACGATCATGAATTCTGGGAGAAAGTGCGTGGAGATAGGAAAGGCCAGTGGGTAGAATTCAATTTTTATGACGACATCGACGACCGCGTAAAACGCTTTGTTCACCACCTGGACAAGCCTGCATTAGAAGGGCTGCTAAAAACTGCGTCGCAATCGGGTAAGCGCACTCCGCACCTTACATATTCCTGTCAATGACGCGAGGCCGTGTTTTTAGTCCGCGGAAGGAAAGCAGTGTGCAACACTTTATTCAAAGAAATAATTGGGACTCTACAAGATTCAGACTATGAATACGGAAGGGACGAGACTCGGACGAAGTGGAAGCTTCTACGCCTCGCGACGAAGATCCTGGCGGATAGTCCCCTTGCGCTGAAGCAGGCCCATTCAGCTGAAATCCGTGATCTTGTTCAGGGCCTGTCTAATGACGCCACGAGCAGCAGCGAGCAACAGACAGCCAAGAGAATTTTATCCCTGTGCACAGATTGTGAGTTAAAAGATTTCTCTTTATCTATGAAAATTCAGGAACTAAGTTTTTTGTCGGAAATCGAAGGCTATATTCGTGTATTGAAGGGGCACACCAGCAGAGTCACTTGCGTTGCATTTTCGCCGGTGGACGACAAGCGGATAGTCTCTGGGTCATGGGACAACACATTACGGATCTGGGATTGCGAGACAGGGAACCCAGTTGGCAAGCCGTTTGAAGGACACACAGATAATGTCAGGTCTGTTGCATTCTCGCCGGATGGAACGCGCGTAGCCTCGGGTTCGTATGACAAGACAATCCGGCTCTGGGATTTGTCAACAGGGAAACAGAGTGGCAAGCCAATCCAAGGACACACGGATTATGTCAATTCTGTTGCAATCTTTCTCGGTGATCAAGGCAAGCACGTACTAGCCTCGGGCTCGTCAGACAAGACGATTCGCATCTTGGACGCGAAGACGGGAACCTGGGATAAAGCCCCGAAGCCATTTCATGGACACACAGAACCAATCTGTTCTGTCGCATTCTCCCCTGATGACAAGCAAATAGTTTCGGGTTCGCAGGACAAAACAGTGCGGATCTGGGATTTCGAGACGGGAGCGCAGGCCAGAGAGGCATTAGGAAGAGACTTTCATTCAGACGTCTTTTCTGTTGCATTCTCGCCTGATGTCCAGCGCGTAGTCTCTGGTTCGCAGGACGGTGAAGTTCGGATCTGGGAATTAACAGGGAAGCAAGTAGGGAAGCCGTTTCGAATCAAGGGGCACACAGGTCCGGTCCATCTTGTCGCGTTTTCGAATGATGGCGAGTACATAGTATCAGGATCGGGGGACAAGACGGTTTGTATCTGGGATTCCAAGACAGGCAAACAGGTTGGAAAGCCATTGCAAGGGCATACGGACGCGGTCCAGTCTGTTGCATTCTCGAGTGATGGCAAGCGTATAGTTTCGGGCTCGCGCGACAACACGATTCGAATTTGGGACGCGGAGTTATTGTACCTGAATCCGTCTCTGGATGATGCCGACGAGGATACCAACCACATTTTTACTGCAACCTCCACAGACATCCAGGTGCCGCAGCGGATCGTCGACGCTCGTTACTCTCCAACGTTCGCGGAACTCACGAAGATAACAATAGCTCTTCTGCTTTCTTGTATCCTCTGTAGCCACGTGCTTGACTATCTGTCCCCGCCGTCCATAGTTTATTACTGCTTGATGTAAATAATACCGTCTGCAAACTTCGTGTCATAACGACAAGGAATCTTGTGCTCCTATTATATTCCGCCGAACGTAAAAGTAAGTCGCTGGACGTCCGTGGAAGAGGCACAAGTCTGCTACCGTGTCCTGGCGCCGCATGTATCTGGCAGAAATCGCACTTGAGCGCCGCCTGCGCGCCCTCGGAGCACAACGACGGCTGCTCACGGTGTCCCTGCGGGCTGAATTTATGTCAGTGGATGGCGTGGGGTGCGCACTATGCGTTCGCGTGATGGGATAACCATACACGCCCGCTGCGCGCCCTTCCCGCGATCTGGCCTGCCTGAACGCTTTACTAACACACTTTTATTAAATTGAACATTTGGGTTCACGGCCGAGTCCGCTCAGGTGCATCATCTATTTATGCCGCCAATGGCAGCAATTCCTACAGTCAAAAAGGTAGTACAAATTACACACGCGCGCCGCATATTTACAAAGGGTAGTATTACGAGTACATTCAAGAAAGCACAACAGACACACAAAATCCCAAAAAGCAATCCAAAATCACAGAGCGCTCAATGCCCATACGCAGGCCCGTGCATCGCCTGGTACTGCTGCATCTGGCTCATCCCATGCGCCTGCATCGCGTGCCTTTGCTGTTGCTGCTGATCCATGTACTGCGGCGCGAGCACGACGTTCTGCAGCGCAAGCGGCGCGTCGCTCTCTCCGAACCCAAGCTCGATGAACATGTTCTTCCAGTACCGTTGGTCGAGCTCCGACGAGTGCGGCGCAGGCGGGATGTAACCCCCCGGATACGACTGCCCGGGCGGCAGTGGTGCGTTCCCTAGGCTGCGCGTTGGTAGGTCCGCCGCGCCGTATTCGTGCTCGCGCCCACCCGCCTGCGGGTGTGCGGGGAGATGCGGCGACGCCGGGAAGTGGAACGCCTGCGCCTGCGCCTGTTGCGGGGATAGTTGCTGCTGCACCTGTTGCGTCTGCACCTGCTGTTGCTGCTGCACTTGCTGCTGCTGCTGCCCCGCGTACCCTTGCGCGCCCACGCTGGTCGGCAGTGGCGCCGCCCCTAACACACAACAGTCCATTTTTAGCCTGTTGTCGCGCCGCGATGGTGTGCGCAGCGGCGACTTACCCTGGAGCCGGGGATCAATCGGCATATTATTGTTGTCGCCTCGCTGCTCGCGCTCACCCCGCCGGGATTTAAAAATATCGTTCTCGACGAGGCTGCGTAGGAAGCGCGCGTGGTACGACGCCGCCATTGACACCGTCGACACTGCGAAGCGCGCCGCCTCCTCGTACGAGTCCGCCGTGCGGTTGATCAAGCTGTGAATCTCGTCGGCGTGCTCCGCGCCGAGCTGCTCGCCCGTGTTCGGCGTGCGCAGGAGCTGGGAGTGCGGTCAATAAAATGCGCCGACGTTCATACAGCCTCCGACTCGCCTTCAATAAGAAAATGGCCGAATATGCCGTCATAACGGTAATTGATTCTTGCCCGTAGCGCTTAAGGAGGCCGGTTAACACTACGTCAGACGCGCACTACACAATTCTCACCAGCAGTTTCATCCCGTGAAAGTCTTCGGACACGATGTGCAGCGACTCCTGCGCACTGGTAATGCACATGGTCAGCGCCTGTAGACCAGGGGGATGCCGACTGTGCTATCGGACATATGTCAGCACAATTAGAGTTTGAAACCAATTACCAACTCACCGGCTGCAAGGACGATTGGATGCCGAAGCTATTCAAGAACAGTCGGACGTGTAGCCGGAAGAATGACAAGAACGAAAAGTGAAATTTCTCTCCTCGGGCTACACGGAAGCATCAGTAAATGAATCAGCGAAGCCACAAATAACACGGAACCTTTTTCCATTTCCTGGCGCCACGTCTGATCCCATTGAGTCAGTCTGACATTACAATGTGCGAGAACATGCTCATAGTTGATGTCCGAATGTGCACTGTTCTGCGTAGCCTTCGCAGAATTAAAGATGTCCGTCGTCTCCGCCTATGATATGTCAGCAAAACCCGCAAAAATAGCCCGTCCGGCGAAAGCACATACGGCAATTCGACGTAGCGCGACAAATGCAGCGATGATAACATCTTCCGGCCGAATCGTGGTGCCGCTTAATTCGTGCCATAGTGTGGCGTGCCTGATAAGATCATCTTCTGGGAGCATCCAATGCCGGCCGGTTTGCATGCTCAAGCTGCGGTCATGCACAAACAGAACCAGGTACGTGCGTTCCCGGTTGCGCCGCTCCAGTCGCTGAAAATCGGTTTCGGCTGGAGATGGATGGGCAATATAGCGGTTGAGCCCCAGTTCCACAGCCATACGGCATGCCTGAAGGAGGGACCGATAAGCAGGAGCAACGTGTCAATTGAGTATGTGCATACATAACCAATGTAGGTCCATGTTCTCTATATGTGGAGTTATTACCATATGACACAATGAAGGGAAAAAAAGGGACGCACATTATCGGTCGGATCTTTCCAATAGGTCAGGCATGCAAAGGCTTGCACGACCTCAACGCGCTTCCACCCTTCTGAAAAGGCACGGATTGCATATTCCTGTGAGAGTTTCTGACATTCTTTGAACTTTTCTGGGCGGAAAAACTTGCAGCCGGCCATGACGAGAGTGGTGAACAAAAAAGGGCATCTTGAACGGACGTAAGAGACGGTGTGGAGTGTAGGATCAAACATATTGATGAATGGATTCAGACGCAAAAACACGAGGTCGAATAGATCGTGGACCTCTTTTTCATTAACGATACCAGCAGTGATGGGATCATTCAAGCCGACAGGCACGGGTGTAAGGTTCGGTGGTGGAGTGAAGGAGGTGCTCCGAGGGGCTGCTGAAGGGAGAGACTCTGGATTGAGTATAGTCCTGAAGAACGAGTTTCGTTTATTCTCTGAGATGAGCTTTGCTGGGAAGAGAGGCTCGTCTGCGCGATCGAATTCATCCTTTTCGTCTTCGAGGGTGACTGAGCGCGAGCCATTAGCGGACGGAGGATAGCCATCAGGGCTTTGGTAAGACGGCTGCATGGGCGGAGGAGGCTCGTTGGCAGCGAAGTGGGAATTAGTTGCGCTATATGGCTGGTCTGATGAGTGTGATGGCGATGTGTAATGGTCCTGACTGGAAGATATGCGGAGGTCCTCTTGGTACGGAGAAGTGGCCTCGGTTGAATGGGACTTTAGCTTCGCAGAATTGAGGCCCTTTTCGAGACGACGCAGCATTTTGGAGGCATCTGATAATCTACGGACCAGGAAAGTGGTCAGAGGATGCGTGGCGCGATAAGAATCAGAAGGTGGTCACTTTGAGCCTGGCTTACGGCCGCGCCTGTGCTTTTCAAAAATGCATCTGCAGAGGAGATGAGAACAAAGGGCAAGAGAGACGGAATGGGCAGCGCACTCTACGTTGGCCCGCTTGCAGCGCTGGCACTGCTTCTGGCCGTCTTCTGCGCCGACGCATTTCATCTAGAGCTGGGGGTAAGAGCGGAGACTGGAATAGAATGGGCAGACGGGACCTTTGCGGCGCGACAGACGGTGCAGGCTCGGGCGCCGCGGACCACGGGGGTCTTGGCACTGCAGCATACATTGAGCTGGGGACGACGGAAAAAGAGGGGGCGACGACGGACCTGTGCTTTGTGTCGGGACTGGTGTCCATTTGCGGATCCATGGCAGTGTGGGTGGTCCGGTTTTCAATCGATGGGCAACGGTGATCAAAGCGAGCTCGAGACGCCGGAGCGCTGGGCAGCGACGGGCTGGAGGACGGGGCGGACGAGGACGGGCGGCGGCGGCGGCGAGGGCGATGTGTGTGGTGGACGGGGGGCTGGGCGGGGAGGTGGTGGTGGTTTGGGTGAAGATGCTGGTCAGGGAAAGAAACCCGGCATCTTCTAACTGCTAATACTAATCATTAATTAATTTTATCCTATCCTCGGCCAAGTCCGCCGCACCTTCTCCGTCCTCGTCGCCATCCTGCTCGCTGTCGCCGTCCACAACGTGCTCGCCGTCGTCCGCATCCTGCTCGTCGCCGGCTTCTTGACCGCTGCTCGTTGAACGCCGACGTTGACCGGCCCACGTGACTGTGACTCCTCACCGCTGTCACTGCGCTCGCTCTCATCCACTGACGACGATGGTCAGAATCATTATCAAAGGAGGCGCGTCTCTATGTTCTTCCAGTTGGCGTCTACTAACGTCCCACAGGTGTTTGGAAGGTATGCGCGCCGCTGCTCCCGGCGCCCCCGTACTGACCATCCGCAGAACACGGAGGACGAGGTTCTCAAGGCCGCCATCGCAAAGTATGGCAAGAACCAGTGGTACGCACCCTTCCTCTCTCCCGCTCTCCCCCCTCACCCCTTTTCAGGGCTCGTATATCCTCTCTTCTCGTACGCAAGACCCCAAAACAGTGCAAGGCACGCTGGTACGAATGGCTTGATCCGTCCATCAAGAAAACAGAATGGTCGAAAGTGCGTATTGCCCCCTCCTGCCCTCACTATCCTCACCCGGCTTTTCAGACCGAAGATGAGAAGCTCCTGCACCTTGCAAAGCTCATGCCCACCCAATGGCGCACCATAGCACCCATCGTCGGCCGCACCGCAACCCAATGTTTGGAACGCTACCAAAAGCTGTTGGACGAGGCAGAGGCAAAGGAGAATGAGGAGCTTGGCCTCGCGGGCCCCTCTGGAGACTCCGGTCCCAGCGCAGATGATATTCGCCGTCTGCGTCCCGGAGAGATAGATCCTGACCCAGAGACAAAACCTGCCAGGCCAGATCCCATAGACATGGACGAGGACGGTGCGTCATCACTTATATACCTCTCGCCTGTCCACTCACACCCCTCTAGAGAAGGAAATGTTGTCAGAAGCTCGCGCTCGCTTGGCCAACACACAAGGTAAGAAGGCAAAGCGGAAAGCGCGTGAACGCCAGCTCGAGGAGGCCCGGAGATTGGCTGTCCTGCAGAAGAAGCGTGAATTGAAAGCTGCTGGTATCATGTAAGTACCGATACATCCCCGTTTTCTATCACTAACGGTATCCTAGTATGCGTCACAAGACCAAGAAAAAGGGCATGGATGTATGCACCCTAATTCACCCCATTCTGCGTTTCTCACTGACCCTTATATAGTACAATGCCGATATACCCTTCGAGAAAAAGCCAGCTGCCGGATTCTACGATACATCAGAAGAGCAGGCCCGCGTTGCGGCCGCTCCAGTGGGCCAAACCCTTCGCCGCCTTGAGAACAAACGCAAGCCTGAGGAGGAAGAGGCGGAACGCAAGAAACGCCAACGCAAGAACGCTGCCGGAAAGGAGGGCGAAAGCGCAAACCACCAGACCAAGTTTATCGCTGCCCGGGATGCCCAAATCCAAAAGCTTAAAGAAGCAGAGTCCATTGGTCGTAGACGCAAGCTTATGCTTCCTACTGCCCAGGTGGGAGAGGTCGAACTAGAGGAAATCGTGAAAATTGGCCAGGCAGGTGAGAACGCCAAAGCCCTGGTTGGCGGTGGCAGCGATGCAAGTGGAAAGCTTCTCAGCGACTATGAAGGCCTGGAAGCAGCGCGAATGGCGCGAACACCTAGAACGGCTCCGCAACGTAGGTTCATTGTCTTTATACTTTACTATCCTTCATCTGATGCGCTTTTAGACGACAACGTGATGATGGAAGCGCGAAATCTGCGCAACATGTCGATGGCGCAGACGCCTCTACTTGGGGACGAGAACACGCCTTTGCACCTAGGCCCTTCAGGCGGTTCCGGATTTGAGAGCGCAACGCCCCATCACCAGGTAGGCTTCACTCCCAACCCCCTGGCTACACCACGCGATCAGAGCTCCAATGTTGCCGCAACACCAGGCGGCGTCTCTGCCACTCCTCTACGTACTCCTCTCCGCGACAACCTCTCCATCAACCCAGAAGGATATTCGTCAACACCGGGACAAACACCCCGTGACGTGCGCATTCGCGAGTCATCAGCAAAGCGTGCGCTCAAAGCAAGCTTCATGAGTTTGCCCAAGCCCGAAAACAATTTCGAGCTTCTTGTACCCGACGACGAAGATGCTGACGGCGCCGACACCAGCGCGATGCTGAGCGTAGAAGACGCTGCGGACAGAGACGCTGCTATCAAACGACGACAAGAGGAAGAAGAGAAGAAGGCACTCGCGCGTCGCTCCCAGTCTGTCCAGCAGGGCTTGCCGCGCCCTGCCAACGTCGATGTCTCCGCACTCCTCAAGAACCTCAGCATGGACGACGACATCACAGAGGTCGATCGGTTGATCAACCACGAGCTCGTTGAACTCCTGCAGCACGACGCCATCGCGCACCCCCTCCCCGGGACCATGCGGTCAGGCGCATCACAATCTACGTACGACATGCCCGACGACGATGCGCTCGCCGCTGCCAAGGCCATCATCAATGAAGAACTGGCGAACATGGTTGGGTTCCCCTCTGCCACGCCCGCTCAGCTCAAAGATGGCCTTCTCAAAATATCCAAGACCGAGGCCGTCCCCGAGGACCTCTCGTGGGCGACCATCCGCTCGCGCCTCGCCTACGACGCCACGACCAAGTCCTGGGTGGAGCCTGCGACGCTCACGCTCGAGGAGCGCGTCGCCGGGTACACGAGTCTGCTGGAAGACAGCCGTACAGGGATGACCAAGGAGGCGGCGAAAGCGGTCAAGATCGAGAAGAAGCTTGGTATCGTGCTTGGCGGGTACCAGCAGCGCGCACAGGCGCTCGCGACGCGTATCGAGGCCGCGTTTGTGGAGCTGCAGAAGGGCAAGGTGGACTACGAGAGCTTCGCGCACCTGCGTACGAACGAGAGCGCGGTCGGCCCGCGTCGCGTTGAGTCGCTGCGTGAGGAGGTCAACAAGCTCGAGCTTAGGGAAAAGATACTGCAGATGCGGTATGCGGAACTAGCCGCGGAGAAGCAAGAATCGGAGTCCCGGGTTGCGCTTCTGGAGGAGAAGGTTATGGCTGAGGCTGAAGCATACAATGAAGCTCAGCTGTCAGCGATGGAGGGCTAATTTTTTTTTGAATATGTACTACTCGTTATTCATCGCATGTATACTTGATATTGTATAGAATCTTTCTATACAACAACAGTAATAATATCCTTCTGATGCACAAGCTTCAAAAGCTTCACTCTCAAAACACCATATTCCAATAACAATAGCATTAAACTTAGGCTCAAGAACCAGCTCTATCTTGCCAGAACATTCGATGATGCTATAAAGCCTTGAAGGGTTTTGAGTGCACTTGTACATGCGCATGGCGCTTTCTTGAAGTTCCACTCGTTTGTCGAAGGTTTTCGAAATAGAGTAGTCATTAAACTGTCTTCACTGGATCCGAATAAATCATCGAAGCATATCTTGCTCTAAGATGTGGTATGTAGCTTCCATGTCTGACGTCTATAACAATAAAAGAATCACAACGACTTGAAATATGCCTGAAGAATCGATAAACTCAAAAATTGTGACGCCATACAATATAGCCTTTTGACTTACCTGCTCTAACCGGTCGACCGAAGCCTTGAATTTAGTGACTTCAGGCCAACAGTCAAGAGGTGTAGACTTATTTTTTCTGTAAGAAAGCGAGTATGAACACAGAGACGACGAGGGCACACGACACACGCACTTGTAGCACTCCGCAACGGCACTGCCGCTCTGCTCGACCTCAGGGTATTCCGGGATCTTCTTATTCGATTGGTACTTCTCAATCTTCGCCCGCACCTCCTCCAAGTCCCCAAGCAGTGCGGCGCTGTTTCTAACATCGCCCGCCTGCGTTCCGTCTCCCTCCGAGGCCTCACCCGCCATGGACGCCTCGCGGTCAAGGTTCTCCTTCTCAAGCGCCTGCTCAATCTCCTGGCGCACAACCTCCTCATCCCTCTTCAGGTGCTCCAGCTCGTCACGTATCCGTGCGCGAATGTGGCCATCCAGAATTGACTGCCGCTCCGGAGTGGTTTCCGTCGCCTCCTGGCGGTCAGCAAGTTGGTTCACGACGTTTGGAGAGAACTAGGATATCTGCATTGGGTCAATTATTCATAGAATGAGATACAGAAAAGCGCACTGAGATGGGGGTTTCATTTTGGAAAACCTTCTCGTCTGGCGTATCCGACCTTGATTGACTGGCTCCCATCTTCCACGTTTGGGACGAGTTCCAACGCGCGAGCAAGTATTTCCGAGCAGGCTTACGTAACGCTAATTAGCTCCTCCGCGCCGTGCCTTCAACTTGAACTGCGAAGAAATGCTACTTACGCGATTTCTCAATTGTTTTCTCTACGAGACGCTAGATACCCACAATCACACCACCGATTACAACATGGACGTGGCTATTTACAGAAACCCAGTCATCTTGCAATCGTCTAACATCCCAATTCTCAATGTCGAGACGTTATGGTTCTTCAAGAAGTAGCCGATGCTCTTCGCGAGTACATCTTTGATCAAATGCCGATACGAATGCTGAAGGTACCAGAAATAAAGCTCATCGAAAGACGAGAAATATACCAGCATTTGCTGCCTTCCATAGAGGACATCACCGAGGACACATTGTCTGAAAAGGCGAAAGAGGACTGGGCACGCTATACAGAACGAAGCAACCTACTTGTCGATGTCATTAAAGAGCGCGCCCAATACGCAATCCTTTCACATACTTGGCTTGAAAATGAGGTTACCTACGAGGACTGGAATCTCAAGCGTAATTTATCCGGACCAGGTTATGACAAGCTTGTGCAGTTTTGCACAGTCGCTGCAGCGGATTATGGCGTCTCTCTGGCATGGATGGATACCATATGCATCGACAAACAGAGTACGTCCGAGTTAGATGAATCTATCCGTTCGATGTACCGCTGGTACGCCGTCTCCTCCATCTGCATAATATTCCTTGCGAACACTACCTCTCTTGTTGATATGCCACGCGATCGATGGTTCACGCGTGGGTGGACACTGCAAGAGCTACTGGCTCCGTCACGCTTCAAATTCTATGATAAGGCTTGGACAACCTTAACCACAATTGACATTTTGAACGATAGGCCTAGCCGGAATATATGGAACGCGAAGCCCTCCCCTATTCACGATATCATCGCGGAGGTGACTGGTATTTCCTTTACCGAGATGCAGCACTTCATACCAGGCTCGCAAAGCGGCGACTTTTCAAGGCGTATGACGTGGGCAGCCAAAAGAACAACGACAAGGGGAGAAGATAGAGCCTACTCTCTGATGGGTATATTCAGTGTTACTTTCCCAATTGCTTATGGAGAAGGTGTAGAGCGGGCATTCTTCCGACTCATCGAACAAATTTTGCACTCACACCGCAATATATTGGATATCCTGAATTGGGCCGGTAGGCCGATACCGAACCAGATACACTCTACAAATTTGCTGCCTTCAAGCCCGGAATGCTATCTAAATCGCGCGGCTAATATAAATCTTCAAGGAATCCGACAAACGCCGGCCAAACCTATGATTCTCACTCATCTTGGTCTGCAAGTCCGATTGATATTTGTCAATGTAGATGTGGTGCCATCCCCCTCTGGAGACACAAGTTCCTTGCTTCAGGAAAACAAAGTTGTAATGCAATGTACAGGCGGCCTGCAGAGCGAACCAACAATAGTCCACCTTAAACATATCCATGACCGAGATCTTTTTGGTCCATTTCGCTTCACATGGAAATTTGTCTTTGGCATCTGGAATATGCATGAATCAGGTAGAACAATCGAAATTCCCAAGACTTGCGCTGCCTTGCTCTTTCGAGTTCCTCATGTCAATGATTCACATTTCCAGCCTTTATCGCCCCCTACCGCTCCACAATCCATTCTCGAAGAGGAGCAGTCAGAAGATGAAGACGACCTTGGCGACCTGACGTCCTGTATGATTGACACCACACAAGTAATAACATTCAAAAGCTCGAGACAATTTCAGAGCCTTACCAGAGAGAAAAAATTGAAAGCTTTCAATGCTAAAATCCAATCTGTATATATCTGAAATTCTCACCATTCCGTATCATTAGGTAAAATTGTACTTTGGCAAGCCAATTCTGCCGTTCGGATCGCGATCATTATACATACAACGTGCGTATAGCAAAAATAAGAAATTATTTCCTTGTGAGGCTAAGAAATAAATTTTATTTTATTCCTGCTCTTTACGTTTCTCATTATACGAGTGCCCATGATCCAGCAACCTAAATTATAGATAAAATAGCTTGTATCAACACCGCTTACTTCACAGAGCGGAAGATTTTACTCACCAATCAGGTTCAATCTCTGTAAGAACCCGAATCCTGAGGTATAGTAAGAATCATACGGCATCCAGTGGTTTTTAGAAGACGAACTGGGTCTTTGTAGTTTCCTCCATTTCATGAAAAATCACCCAGCCTGTTCTTGACTTCCTTGTAAACAGTACCGAGGTTGGGTGAACGTGAAGGACCTATTCCTCTTAGGAGTTTGATTCAAGAGCACAAAAATGAAATTGACTTACCATGCTCCCTCTCACAGAACGATATGTTCCATCTGGCGCCCACCGCGCCGCGTTTCGCCAATACCCACTGACAAGGCATCTCGCCAACCTCTTTGAATCACCCTCGCAACTTTCTATAGGAAGATTGAAACGCTGCATGTATTTCTTCAGCTGCGATCGGATGGAAACGGCACGAGACATGGCTCTAAACGATATCGCATGGGATTTGCACCAGCCGGATGAACGACCATATCTTGTGAATGCATTGTAGGCTAGTCCACATATCAACAATGTGTTTTATCAGTGAAGAGAAAACTTTATTCACCGTTTAACAAGGTAAAATGGTCCTAGGGAAAAAACCCGAGATAAATCATGTGTAATCAACGGTGATAAAATGAAGTACACACTCCTTCTTCGGCTGTAAATTTACGTCTTTCAAGTTCCGCTAGTGCCCCTGCTGCACCACCATCAGGTATCACAAAGATGTCCTAGTTCAATTCTCAGATGTTGGTTCATATGTGCAGATGTGATACCCACCTGGACGGCGGTCATAGCAGCAATGGTAAGGATTTCTTCCCCGCATTTCATGTCTTTAGAACGGAAAAGCTGCGGGAATCGAATTCAGATCGTATTCAGCGGTTGGCCGATAAGTAGACCTACCATTCTTGCAATTCCAACTTCAACAGGGCATTCTGACACTTGCTCGCCGATCGGTGTCAACTTTCCGTGTTCATCAATCATGCCTGCTGCATGCAACCCTTCCAGAGCTCTCAGCACAGTTTCTGCAGGAGGAGCAGAAACCCAATCAAATTTCATAAGGTCGTTGACTCCAAGAGATTTTAATTGCAGTATCGGGGTAGTCATGTCCGTCCTCGTAATTTCTGGAGGGGTAGTCAGAGGAAGTGTGTTGAAGGTTGTCATGGGGTAAAGCCTATAGCAAATTCCAGGTGCCGTACGACCTGCGCGACCCGCCCGTTGGGTGGCAGAGGCCACGGATATTGGAACAGTTGTCAACGACGCAAGGGTTGTCGTCGGATTATATACGCGTATCTGCGACAAAGACCAGCAACTTATTGAGACCCAAGCCCAAGATAAAATGAGTTGAGTTACTTTAACAAACCCTCCATCGACAACAAATTTGACTCCATCAATGGTGACACTTGCCTTCGGACAGATAAGTATCAGGAAATGGTATGTCATATAAATATTTTGACGTACCTCTGCAATGTTAGTTGAAATAATAACTTTTCGCGTTCCGGGAGCAGCAGACTGGAAAACATTCAACTGTTCATCTGTCGTGAGGCCAGCATGTAAGGGCAATGGTATCAACCGCGTCGCGCGAGCAGGAAGCCTGTTAACGGGCCATCAAAAATTCTGTTGAGACAGATAAGAGAAAGAGGGGAATTAACGTAGGCAGCATGTCAGAAAGTTCCTGAAGACATCGGTTGATGTCTTCTCGACCTGTCAAGAACACAAGGATATCGCCAGGCCCTTGCTAAGAAGAATCAGACGGCCCACGTAATTGGAGTAAGAGGTAACTTACCTGCAAGTTGAGGTTCCATACTACCTCAGCTGCTTTTTGAACATAATCCGGTGTCGGTTCGCTGAGATACGCCACTTCGACCGGATACATGCGCCCTTCTAGGCTGACTATAGTGCATTCATCTAGGGAATTACCCTGGGAGAAATAGTCCAAAAATTTGGTAGCATCCAACGTCGCGGAGGATACAATTATTCGAAGGGATGGTCGTTTCTTTCGAATCCTGGTATTTCACGCTGTCAGGGGGGTGATATTTGTATGCAAACGACGATCTGACTTTCTCAGAATGCCTAACAAAAGATCGGTGTATATGCTGCGTTCATGTGCTTCGTCGACCTTTCAAAACCAAGTTAGATTTGTGAAGGCTTCGCTAGAATGATGCATACCATCACGACACTGTACCGACTCAACAGAGGGTCGACCAAGGTTTCTCGAAAAAGCATACCGTCAGTCATATACAAGATGCGCGTGTTTTCTTTGCTGCTGACATCTTCAAAACGAATTGTATAACCAACCTGCAAAAAGAGAGTTTGAACGAAGTATAGCTTGGGTGAATAAGTCTGCCTGACCTCGTCTCCAAGTTTTGTCCCAACCTCGTCTGCTACGCGGGAAGCCACAGATGTGGCAGCAATTCTGCGAGGCTGTGTACAGGCAATGACGCGTCCATCGTTGGCCCACCCAGCCTGTAGAAGATACTGAGGCAGTTCTAGTGATCATTGCCATCAATTTCTCCCAAGAAGACGCGGAGACTTACGAGTGGTCTTTCCACAGCCAGTTTGTCCAACAACTATGATCACTCCATATTTTTCCATGCAATAGAGGAGCTTCTCTCCTGCAAGATTGATAAGTTCAGATGCGGTCATGGCATTGGGGATATCGCGCACGATGCTTGAATATAGGCAATTGCTCCTGTTGGCGCTGGATGGACAGGTACGAGTTTTGGGGGGCATAAGGTACAATGTTTTCTTCCCTTTCCGAGGCTCTGTCAAGGTTGCTACCAGGACCTGCTGTGCCGGGTTTCCAAAAGGTCAAAGACATGACGGTTTGCTTCGATGAGCGCCCAGCGCAATTTCCGATTGCGGCTGATTGCAGCCGTGAAGAACTTGGTTGATGGCGGCACGTCTGGACTTGCCCAGGTCATTCCAATCATCGATCATAAAATGTTATCAACGTTTCTATGTACAACGTCAAACAACATTCTACGTATCTATGTACCCCACACAAAAAAGACTGCGGTAGAGTCCAGACTTCAGCCTGCTGCGGCTTCTCCATGACTGCACGGGTCGGTTGCCAACTACTTAGCTATCGGCTCGCTGACATCCGACATAGGGCTGTCCCGCGATGCATCGGGCATGACACCCTATATGCGAGATGTAGTCAAATACATAGACGACGTGAAATTATGGGTACAGAGATGGTAGTTGATTGAACAAAATAGACGAAGCAGGAGCGATACATCAGAAACCTCCAGGATGAAAAGATGTTCGGGTTGGTATATGAAGAGGAAATAGTGATGGATTGATTACACAAATCCTCTTCCACCCCGTTTGGCGTCAATTCTCTTGAATCTCTCGTCTTCGTTTCTCTACATTATATATATAACTCATGTGCATGTGTCAGAGTAACATCGCAACGCACCTTTTTGATAACGCAGAGCGACGCAAGTAGCAGAGACAGCACGATAGCCATGAATCCATATATGGTTCTAATAATCCCGTTGAGTGCGATATCGCGCAGTCATGGAGGAAACTCACGTAAAAATGTTGTTGAGTGTGTAGTCAGCAAATGCAGTAACGGGGCCCACGCAGAAGTTGGTGGTGACTGTGGCATTGAGGTTGTTCACGAAGTCCTGCGAAGAACAAAACGTGCCACCAATCTCCGCGATGTCGCTCCCATTGAAGTAGCCACAGCATTGGAACTAGAAAATGGTCAGATAGAGCAATCAAAGATAGGGCGGGCATAATTACATGGTCTTGAAGGAATATACGGGTGGCAGGTGCCGCATCAGCCCATACGAGATGGAAATTATTGCGTTCCCGTAGAGTGTAGAACCAAATAAACGAGCCCACAATGCCAACAACAAAGGCGTCCGCGACCAAGATATGGTTAAGGATGACGAGACCAATGGTGACATGGTTGCGCTGGATAATAGCGCCAATTGATATCACAAAAGTGACAAGCAACGAGACTCCCAGGATTGTGCCAGCTGCAAGAGAAAATAAAGATGAGAGTGCACGTTGCGTTTAGGATGCTGGAGACGTACCGGTAAGGTCGGCAGATGATATGACGAAGTTCATAAGCACATTCGGGCTTCGCCACACGATGGAAAATACAAGTGAGATGACACCTGCAGCAAGTAGGCAGAAGTCAAGGAAGGCCCAAGTGCCCATTAATTTTCGGGAAACCATGGCGTTCGAATTTTAAGGAGAGTATGCTGAGGATTTGTTCACCAACAGTGAGCAAGCAGGGGATCTGGGCAACGCACAACTTGACTGATCTCTTTCAAAGAGGCACAAGGGATGGAGTCTGACGAGAGAAATCGAAGAAATAGAGAAGACGTTCAACGTCTCCGAGCGCTAGCGCCTAAAGCAATGAAAAGAAAGTGCAAGAAAGAAAGAAGAAGAGAAGCAGATGAAGGCAAAAGCAAAGGCAGAGCAATTAAGCACTTTGTCCCAATCCAGTCGTCATGGGACCCGCAACAATCAGAGTGATATATATTATGTAATATAACCCTTTTAATAACAGTTGTCACGCGTCACATAATTTGTTCTGCCGCGTGGCCCGGGACGTAAATTACTCCAGCTGCCACCGCAAGCTGTGCTCTGACTCAACTACTCTTTACCCTCTACCACCACTACCTTCGACATCATGGACAACGACTGGGATAGCAAAACCGTCATTGGCTTCAAACGCCAAGTTGCCAAAGTTACTAAGAAAGATTCCGACCTGAATGGTATGCACTTGTCATTATATCAGTCTGAGACCTACTAAGCCCACAATGTACAGCTGTAAGCATACTCACTTGTAGGCGGCCGATTGGCATATCTTAACATTCGCTGCTAGGCTCGCCGGACTGGCGCTGTTGTCGCCACCGACAAGAAGGTCAGCGGAGGAGGAAACAAAGCGCATCAGGGTACATAGATCCTTCATCATATTTACCAAGATACTTTGAAGGTTCTTTATTCAATCATCTTTTATTTGCAGGTACCGACCACCAACGTATAGCGAAGCTCGACCGTGAGAACGAAGTAGCCCCTCCTGCGAAGGTCGCTCCTTCCGTTGGTAGAGTTCGTCTATTTTTTGTCTCTTTATCCTCCTGTTAATCCTGGAATTTCATCTCCCTTAGGCCATCCAAGACGCTCGTCTCGAGCTCAAGCTCTCCCAGAAGGATGTTGCTCAGAAGATCAACGAGAAACCCTCAATCATTCAGGATTACGAATCAAGCAAAGCGATCCCCAATGCTCAGATCCTCGGCAAGCTTGAGCGTGTGCTTTTCGTCAAACTTCGCGGTTAGCAACCTTTCGAATAGACAAGCAAAAACTGACTTATTTTTTCATAGGCTCTGACATTGGCAAGAAGTTGGAATCAAAGAAAGCAACATGAGTCTGATCCCCGCTTTGTTTTACACCTCCTGCTTTCCTTTTACCACATAGTACCCTCTAGATGTTTGGTCCACTTTTAGAGCTGTAGATAGCATTATAACATTGACTATATACTCTTTCCTCCATTCTTTTGGAGTTGTATTTCCAAGATAATTCCAGGCATATGCTGCTGGTAGATAAAAGCAGAGTCTTATTAAAATGTTCATTTGCCACCTAAATTTTGAATTGGTATATTTGCCGGCTACATATGTATACAGGGTATCAGGGAACTCTTTATCATACAGAAGCAACAGCGTTCGCCACGATATAAGTAACGCCATTTACGGATTACAAAAACGGAGTTACCTCAACAATTGACTCTGCCCTTAAAAATAGCACTAATGCGGGTGGTAGGTTTGCGGCAGCTGCCTGAACGACCGATTATTATTGTGCTGCGGCCGCTGCCTGTTCGGCATCAGTCCCCTAGGATCGTGCTATCAGTCATAGAAGTGTTGCAAATAAGAACATGCACACATATGTGATATAATCAGGACTTTCGCAAGCTTTGTATTCCTTCAAAAGCTCTTCACATGTTGCTCTAGTGAAATGCATTCGATAAGTAGATGATAGCTTAAATAGCCTTCAAATTTCTGACCTTGCGTCGTCGAACTCTTCCAAGCCATTTTCAAATATTTTCTCTTTCTTGTATTGATCCAAAAAGGCGTTGCGCTTTTTGAGCTTGTCGTATTGGTCCAACATCCGCTTGAACAACTTGAAAGAGAATTAAGGCAGGCTTGTCAATACCAGGGAGAAAACCAACCGAAGCAATACTCGTGTGGTTTGCGAGCATCAATCCGCTAACCCTGTGGTTTGTGGTGATATATGGAGACTTTCGAGTCAAAGCAACCTGTATTGAAGCAGGACCCCATGGTATAAAATTGGCGAGCTGCCTTTCACGGATACGGAGTAGAGATTGATGGACCTGTTTGAAAGACAGGTTGCTCAAATTGAATAAAGAATAAAAAGATTGATACTGACATCAGTGGGATCAACGTCACCTTGAATGATGTTGAGGATGGATATGTAACAAGCCGTTTTGCTAGGCGTCGTAGACACCATACGGTTCTTGGGTTGAAGTAAACGACGCATCACATCTAGCACGGTTGTTCGTCTTATAGGTTTGGCCTGAAAGTGACTATTCAGAATAAGTTGAATATAGGTAGGTCTACTTACCTTGTCTATTTGATCGCTGGTAAATGGGGTATATGAAGTCATCAAAAAATGGCAACGAGGCGTTGGTATCAGTGAGGCTATGATTCCAACAAGATCATTATTCATATAGCCAGGATAGCGAAGCGTTTGAGTGCTTGCGGCCATTACGGTGGAGACCTGGACAAATCAAGAAATAAGGCCTTGGGTGATACAAGGGCTTAATTGAGCGAGCACAAACTAATTGGTTGGTTTGATCAAACGACGGTGTCTGGACATGTAGCCGGTCTGCAGATATTCTTGCGAGAGCACCATTGTCCAATACCACAACAGAATCAGCGTGGTCAACCAGACGCTTCAGAGTCAAGATGGAATTGTAAGGCTGTACGACAACGTCTCCTTCCTGTGCGTTGGGAAATACGCTGTATGTTTGGATCAACTTCTTGGGGAATTTGTCATTCAGTCGTTCCAGGAGAAAGGAGCCTACACCCGAGCCAGTACCTCCTGCTATTGAGTGCATTAGCATGAAGCCCTGCGAGTTCAATTAAGATATGTCAGTGATAGAACATTGAGGAGTCCGCACCTCCAGTGAGTCGCTGCCTTCTGCTTCACGGTCGATCATCTCCATAACCTCCTCGTAGATGCGTTCGCCAGCTGAAAAGCCCTGAGCCCAATTGTTTCCCGCGCCCCCTCCGTCTTTTGATACAAATATATTTTCGGGATTATAGAGATTTGCATACGGAGAAGTCAAGATGTTATTGATCACCTGTGCTCAGGCTGTTTTCAGGAAATACGATTCATATGAGCCTCAGTCCGCGTACCCTTGGTTCGAGATCAACGAGTAGCGCGCGAGGAATGTAATGTTCGTCATCTGCTTGATAGAAGAAAACATCTTTGCGATCGCCTCCTTCGGTGGCCCACTCTTCGAGGATTCCGTCCTTACTGATGCCGTGCTCTGCACAAAGGCGCTGCCAGAAAACAGATCCCACTTGGTTATTTAGTTCATAGATTAATGTACAATCAAAACATATAAAAGCATACTTTGGTTGCCACATTGGCCTAGTTGTACGGTGACAATCTCACGAGGCATACCTAGGGGTAAGGGACAACAAATCGAACCGCAAAGTCGCGACTCGCGGCTCACTCGCGACTATTCCACGGTTGTCACATAGTCACGGGATTGTTCGTCACAGTTCTTTGCTGAATTTCAGAGGAATAATATTGCATTTCAAAGTCGAACAAAGGAATCAGGATGATAACACAGAATTGTTGTACAATACAGTATGCAGGTGTGATAAGCCCAGATAGGAATGACAGATATGTGCGAAGATAGCGAGAATTACAACGACAAAGCTTCTACTGGAAAATAGACCGTGCCACCTGGAAGTAGACCACGTTAACATATGCCCTCATGGGTGTAATAAGAATGTACTTACACTTTCTAGCAGCAAAGTCACTTCTGGTCCGATGCGAATGAATTTCTTGTTCCAGAAATCGTATTTTGGGTTCCGTAATAACTCGATAAATGTCACCAGCGCGCCCCACGGGTGTGGGCGGTGAACGATAAATCGCTCCAGAAGTACTTTGGTAATAACTTCACGGAAGCGTTCATCGTTGACTTCCAGGAATAGATAGAGTATTAAGGAACTGAACCAATGCGTGTGAGCATTGGGATAGCGAAGGTGCAGGATCATGGAGCTGAGAAGGTGGTGTTGCCCTGTTAAAGTCACAGATGTCAATTCCAATTCAAGGATATTTGGCAATATAACTAACCTTCAACATCAAGGTTGAGCGCCAGATATTGCAGCGCGACCACTCCCGGATCACTTGGAGTGAATAGCGCCGATCCACTTCTCGCCTTTGCTTGGGCAACTGAAGATACACCAATGTACATCACGAGAGAGTTGATCAATGATAGATTATAGGACTCCGAATCGTCATCGGCCTTCACTCTTAAGCGATCCTTGAGCGAAGGGAGGAAAGACGGGGAACCTCGATTCAGGAGATATTGATCCAAATAACCGCGCAGATCACCGTTCTTGAGACCTGAAGTAAAATCAGAGAGGATGGGTGGGATTGGGCCCATTTCCGGGATGGTGTCAAATTTGATGTTACGGAGATTGGGGTCTGGGAGAACAATGGCCGGGGGGAAGGCACTGAGGATGATGTTGCGGAATTGGATACAACGAGGTGGGATAACGTCGCAAAGGGTGAAGTAGTATTCGCTGAGGAACTCCGGGAAATCGTGAATGAGAACAAGTAGGAGTCTCAGAGCACCCCGGTAAAGGTCTCTGGCTGCAATCTGAAGGTCCCCGTCTTTCAGGAAGGGAGCTAAAAAGTTGAAAAGCGCTAATAACAACTTGTGGAATGCATCCCACCCCTACAAATAATTAGCAAGTAATCGAGAAATATTAGAATCAATGGCAACAAACCTCGCGATTTTCGGACATCAACAGCTTTGGCATGAATAGCCTATGGGATATGAGACACATCCAAGAGAAGGCAAAGCCGGGGAAATAAATCGGTTGCAATGAGCTGTAAGTGTCACTACCGAAAGTAGATTTGCGTGAGATTAAATAGTTGAGCAAAAGGTTAAATCGTCGTACCTGATCACAATAAGCAACTGGAAGTATACCGGTCCGAGATGACTTTCAATGCTGTGCAGGTCATTAACCAGACTCGAGAAAAAGCGGAAAAACGGCTTTTGCGAGAATGTGGCTTGAGCTTCATGCTGGCTAGACAGGACGAGGACAAAAATCGAAAGGATCTTCTTGAAATAATGAACCTTCGCCTGATCATTGTTGATTCCAGAAGCATCGCCATGATACTTGATGATGTAGACGATGAGCCTGGACATGGCATCTACCGCTTGGAACGCGTAGTCATACTCGCCAGTTTCGACACATTTGTTGAATTGATTTACGCTAGTTTCTGTGCAAACGCGGAAGAAAAAGGAAGAAGCGTCTTCGGCCTTCAAGATCCCTTGCTTTGTGAGCTGTGTGATGAAGGGGACAAAACTTTTTTCCGGAGAAGCCGATCGCTGGAAGATGTTGATCCACTGCTGGAAACAAACGAACAATCTTTCACGCATGCCGTCGTCTGGTTTGCCCACAGCAAATGCGGCATCAGCGGGGGAAACGAGTGTGGACCGTCTGACTCCTCGCAAATCATCAAGTAGTCGATTGACCCTGTAAAGCAGTTGGTAAGAAATTGTTGCAATACCTGTCTTATGGATGGACATACTCTTCGTTCGCCTTGCCCGCAGCAGAAAGGCGACCGAATATTTCAATCGAGTAGGCGAATTGGTTTTGTGTCGCGACTGGTGGTTCAGATGAAAGACACTCTCGAATGAGATTGGCTGCGAAGCTGAGAAGGATTGGACGAGGATCTTCATATAACAATTTGGCAAGTTGCTGGTCTTGGAGAGTTGTGTTTATGAGACCACTTCGCAACAATGTAACGGTAACTGGCACGTTGAATTTGCGCTACAACGGTATAAGAACAGAACATCTCTAGTATAAATAGCGACACGAACCTCATCTTCGGCGTAAAGCAACCACGTAATGGCTTCTTTGGCGACGTCTTCGAATGAGCGGCATAATTGGTCGAGTAAAGCGACGTAAACTTCGCGACCAAGGGGAGAATTTGTCTTATACAGAAGCTGAACAATCTTTTGCGACATCATCAATGGGGTGCGCTCTCTATCGGCAGCCTCATCAGCAAGCACTATTATCTGACGAACAAGGTGGCGGATATCATGATTAGCAGCGAGGCTTCCCAACGACTGGTTTGGGTACTGGAGCATGACAGCCTCCAGATCCCGAGTAAAAATCTACAAACATGGTCATTAGGCAGAGTGGAGAAATTACGAAGGCAAGAGCATACGGCAAAACGTTCCATAGCCTCTTGATGGGTATGTAACCTCTGATTGAATTCATGCTCCATGGCTGGGGACTGTGCGTACCCAGGAACCGCGGCGTGAATGGAGGTGACAGACCCTGGACGACTGTCAATTCGTCGCTTGGGGTCTCCTTCTGCTACAGTACGTTAGCATTAGAATAGACATACATATGGATAAATTTACCAAAGTCCTGATATACAACCAGTTGATGAGCTTGCACTCCACTGGGCTTGATCCTCAAGGGATCGGGCAACGCGGTCGTAAAGTTTGAAGGAGGAACAGACGGATCCCAGAAAGGCTGAGAACTATGAAGCTACGATATAATGAAGTTAGAACAAAATGTCGGCTCGTCAGTTAAAAACGTACCTCACGATGGCGTCTTCGAACGTCGTAAGACGTAGTAAAGCCATCATCAACATCGTTAACAGCCCGTTCCATAGCAGCCTTCTCAATTGCAGCGCAGGCAGCATCCAAATTGTCTTGGACCAACAAAGAGACAACTTGCTCAGACACTATTTGCTATAGAGGGATTAAAAAAGAAAGCAACATAAAAACATTCGACGAACCTCATTGAACCCGTGCTCGATCAAGTATTGGCGTAAATGTGTTGCCAAGTTGCTCTTTAAAGGCTCCTTACATGTAACAAGAGCAAGACTCCCAGCCAACTTCTGAGCCATCAGATGTCCAGCTCGACGGAGCTTCTCTTCGTTAGGCTCTGTCGCGAAATCCTTTGCGACCAACTCGCGGGTGGAGATACCCGCTATTGTCACGGAACGCTCAACGACCGGGAGAATGATCTAAAATAAAAGTTATCAGAGCTCATTCAGGTAGCATTATAATATATATATATGTACCTCTCGAACGGCACGATCCACAGCATGCTGCACAGCACGCTTAAAGGTGGGATTGACATTAAAAGGAGCAAGCTGGGTACTGATGTGAATCTGATGAACCAAGGTCACCAGAATAGCTTCAATATGGGCCCCAAGCGCACGATGTGCTTCAGCATTAGTCTGCCCACCCAACACTAATACTTGAGAATCCGAGACTTGTCCAGCGGGGTTGTCCCCGCCAATAGGCAACAGACCAATGTCTTCTGGATAGTCAAGACCGAGACCTAGAGCCTCTAGAGGACGATTGCGTAAGATGGAGGTAGGCTCGATCGTATCAAGGTCAAGGTCAAGGCTTTTGCAGAGGATTTCAATATCGAACTTGAGGTTCAACTTGAGTTCCGCATAATGATAAAGCTCGGCAAGTAGACTTATAACAGCCATCAGCCAAGGGTTAGGAGGCTTGAAGACTTTGGATTTGACGCATGGTTCGAGAATCTTGCAGACAAATGGGATTGCAACAATCAGCCTACCGCTGTCATAACCTTCGATGAGGAGATCTTTGAAGGATAAATTCTTGTGCTTGATAGGCTGGTCACGAGCGAGAGTTATCGTCCCAAGCCAGGTTCCAACATTTTTCAGCGCATTGCGGTCTGACCCAGATACACTTCTATCAGAGTTGAGCAGTGCAGCAGCCTTCACAAAGGTTTCTTGAAGGATGAGCTTCAACAGTAGCTGGCGATCCAATGAATCAAGGAAGCGCAGATAAAGGGGGTGATTGTTTGGTTCAGTGCTGATGCGTTGGTCGACAAGATAATTAGCAAACCACCGTGAATACTGATCGACGAATTGTTCTCGCATCTCCTCAACTTTGGAGTCGAAATTGTTGGGAGCCAAATTGTTGACAATGAAAAGGATACGATCAGACAATTCTTCGGGGGGTACTTCGAGGGCTTCAGAGATCTCATCCGGCTGAATCGACGCAAAAGGGGTCACAGGCTCAAAAGGTGGATTGGAAGAGCCTAGGTGGGCATCAGGGATGTTGTCATCAGCAGGGGAATTGAGAGCACGCTGGATGGTTGGTAAAAGGTCGGGACGGGCTTCGAGGAGATGGGGTATTCTGATTAGAGCTTCGCACAGGGGGTGCCATTCGGCAAGGCGAATTTCAAAGCGGCTTAAGGCTTGCATGCCAAATTTGAAGAGGTTGGTATCGGGGGGGCATTTGAGAGCGTCAAGAATGTAACGCATCGCAATACCGAGGGGAATATAGTCTATGAGGGACTGTCGGATGAGCGAGCCAAAGAGGTATCCAGTCATAGCCAATTCACGAGGGGGGTAGTATGACTGGAAGAATTTGTATTCATCGAATAGGAAATGGATCATGCAGGAGAAGACTTCGTGATCGCGAGGATTGCCGGAACTCTTGTAGCGTTGAAGCATATCAATGACCTCGTCGATCGTAGTGTTTTCGTCGTACATCTGCTTGTAGATGCCGTCCACCTCTGACTCAATTTCGTTGGAGTACTGAACTACGGTCAAACCTGTGTCTACATCGGAATTGGGTGTCAATGGCATGAGGCGAGGGTGGACTTGGAGGCATGTGTTGCGGACTTCGATGCATGCATCAACATCATTTTGGTCCAACAAGGAAGAGCTAATAGAGCGTCGTCAGAAATAATATTTCTCAAAAGCATATGATATACGAACTTGGTGCGGAGGAAGCGTAAGATGATGGTGATGGTGTTAGGGTTAAGAGGCATTGTACGATTTTCGACTGCTGGATCAGACAGTCTAGTAGCTATTTCACTTTCCATTTTTTGCTCCAAAAACCGAATGACAGAACGCAGAAAGTCGGCCCCATAGTTCGTAACGTTGTCAGCTAACCATTTATCCAAGTTCAAGTACTCGCGCCGCGAGGCTAACGCAGCCACATCCAACGCGAAGGTAAACGGTTGCACTTCAAGCAATGCATCCAGAATCTAAAGCCAAATATTTCAATATCCTTATAATTACTGGTCGAATTTGCCACTTACCTTGAGGTCTTGAGCAACGTCCAAGATCCTTGTGATGTTGAGCGGGTTTTCCTCGTAAAAGTCTCGAAAAGCGGTGGTCAAGTACGATGGATCAATTTGCCATATTCGCATGAATACAAGTTGGTGGTTCGGGTGCCCGGCGAGGAACATTGCCAACAATTTACGTGAATATTCCGAGCGGATGTCATTCCAGGGCAAGTCCTATGCTACTGTCAGGATGCAGGCTATACAGCAGAAGTGCGGACTTACAGGCACTTGAAGTAAACCCATGTGAACAATCTCTGCACTAATCTTGATGGCTTTGTCTAGCATTTCTCGTACACAATGACGAATATCCAGGGAGTCGGAGCCGGCCAGACGAACTAAGACTTGGAATAATTCCAGAGAGTTCCACGTTTGTCCTTGAACATTGGCAGCAAGGGACTTGATCGTAGGACTCGCAATAGAGACATCATCCACGGTAACAATCCGGCGTCCAGGAAGCTGAACGAAGTTGAAAGTATCTGCAGGCAGAGAGAGAAGGGCGTCGAGCAGTCTCAGCTGGTACATAGGGTTGGCCCACGGTTCCCAAAAGCCGGTGACGGCATGAGGTTCGACATCACGGGGAGAATTAAGCAGGATGGCAATCAACATTTTCAACGTTGCAGTATCAACACCGTGTCGTTCCGGCCAATCAAATGATTTGATAACGTTGGGCCAGTTCAGAGGCACGTTCTGTTCGCACAAATACCATCAGAGACACGCGACAGTCACAATGAATGCTTCAAATACTCACGTAGCTGACCAGAGCGCGGACAAGAGCTCCCACGTCGCATATTACAGCCCCTTCTCCAGCAAGACGCGACAGAGTGGTGACGATCTCGATGACCTGAGCATCGCGGGGGGGACTCGCCTCTGTGATACCAAAGCGCTCCAGCAGCCCGCGGATGACTTCTGCATTGTTGGTGATGTCGGGGCCCAATTGGATCAGAACTTCCACCAATGAAGTATTGGGTTGCAAGCTTTCAAACACACAGTTCAGATCCATGCAGCATAACCATTCATACAACTTACCTGAGTTTTGTGAATATGCGATGCAATATGGGACCCATTGCATCCTTTCCTATTTTTGTTTGACCAGCAACTACCATGGCCTGGCGCTGTGCGGAGTCCAAAATAGGAGCTTCAGATGGGCCATCTGACAGCAAATTCGACAACAGCTTCGTCAACTGAGCCTGAGTAAAGTCCGCGTGTTCAAGTGGAGGGGACTGGCAAAGTTCGAGCACGGCATTGTCGAATTCGGCGCGAATGACACCCATGGCCTGGATCATCAACTCCTTACGTGTCTGCCCAGAAACTATCGCGGCAGCCAAAACAAGGCGTTCCAGAGGGCGCAAGCCAACACGATCTACGAATCGCGGGAAATCGAATTGCCTGAAGCTCTCGCCTTCTCCCCCGCCCACTCCATCCCTAAACCGGTCTGCAAGAAACGGATCGCGAGCAAGTCGCTGAGTTTCTTGAACCAGTAACCGAAATGTGAGCGACGTGGACGGATCGAAAGCCGACGCCGGTGGAGTTGCAGCGAGACGCGCTTGAGAATGAACAAGAAGCCGACGAATGAAGTGGATATATGTATCTATTCCATGTTGTTCCGAGAGCTATATGTCAACCAGTAGACGATTAGAACGTGCATCTGCGAGTAAAAAAAAATCAAAACAAACGCACAGATCGTATTTCCAGCTGATTTCTCTCGAAGTTCTCCTCCGTTAAGGTAGAAAGTAGAAAAACAATCTGAGCCTTGACGATGGTGTGTATGTTCGTAGCCGGCGGGTTGTCCATGTGGGACCTGGATGGGGTCACCGAGCGCCGAGCGCTTCCAGGTCCAGTCGCCGTTTTGGATGATTGTTTGGAGGGTAATTGGGGAATTTGAGAGGCAGGCCACCTCCAACACGGGTTCGTCAATGCGCAGAGTGGCAGCAAGCCCGTCGCAGCTTGCCCCGCTTGGCGGTGTTATTTTAAACTCCGACCAGATATTCATCTCCCGCCTGCTTGCCATTCCTAATTTTCTACTACCTGGACTCAGGCCATCGTGTTCCCCGCCTCGCTCGATTCTCTCCATCTCCAATGTAAAAATCTTATATTGATAAATGTAGAAGGTATGATTGCTAATATACTAGTCCACCTGATTTGTGTAAGTCAAAACTTCAAAGTCCAATATTGCCCGGCTTGTAGGCGCTGAAGAGCCAAAACGCAGCTGCAGAGAAGACAGCAACAAAAGCGTAGAAGACCTGACCCTCCTTATACATATCCCCTCCTGATAGGAAATTCCTTACAGGTAAAAATGCGAGACCCACAGTAAAATTGGCGATCCCTGATTCGAAACTGAGCTTTTTGATGAAGTAGAATGTAGCTAGTGTTGTACTCACAGTTGAGTGAAAGAGCAATAGAAGAGAGAGCAGATACAGCCTAAAAAACTGTTTAGTCATGACTCCTGAAGTGGTCAAAACATAGCCTACATGTGCAGGAGAAACCTCCGGGATGATGACAAACGGTATAGGACCCAAGCCAAAGGCAAAAGACCTAGACGCCTCTGGTTTAGCTTTTATACGCCAATCGGCCGAGAATACTCACATGACAAATGTAAGGATTGAAATACTTGAGATGGTAGATTTACCCGAATTCAAACCATATCCTAGAAATACTAAAGAAATCAACTGCCCGATGGTTGAAATGAGCAACAACTTGCGCCGTCCCAATTTCTGAAGGGTTTTGTATAAGTGACGAGGGCCTCATGAGAAAATGATACGAACATCTATTAATAAAATTGGGGGGAATGTCATGATGACATTCACGACGGTGATACCCAGCGAGATGTAAGCCCCAAGGTCTGGGAGAGATTTTTCAAGGATATCGTTGCTGTAATAAAGAACTATTTTGGTCGCATTTAGGATGTCTCGTTGAGTGACAGGACTACCACTAACCTGCATTGACACCTGGAAAAAAAGAGTGAGTATTGTTCCAAACATAGACGAACTTACGCAACGCACCAGAAACCTGTTGCGCTAACATTGCGGAACAGACAATCGCGAGAGATTTTCTGTACTCTTTCAGGGCGAATACTTGCGGAATGGTGACATTATCCCGAGAAGCATCAGTAGCTTGGGCTTGTTCGCTATCCAGAAGCGCTTCTTCAGCTTGCGAGAAGTGTGCATCAAAAGATGTGTCCAAACAGATATACCGGTGAGCTCACAAGCTAGAGAAGGGATCGTGTTTCCCCATAGCCTTCTTGCCGCAGTCTTATGTTCTTCTAGACGACCTTTCCGCAATAAGAATGCAGGAGACTCAACGATGACTGAACTCGACAGATATTGGACTGCGGCGAGGGAGAAGGAAAGGAAAAAGACGTAACGCCACAAAAACGGCGCAGCCAAATTTAAACCAGCAACCTGCGTCAGCATGATTCCGGAAACGATTGCTAGCTGGGTCAGAACACCTAGGAGCTAGAATCGATACCGCGTTACGCGCTGGATGTATTTAGAGAAACTGACCAACACTGCCGCTAATCTTCGTGGGAGCTATCTCTGCGAGATATATTGGACCAACGCACAGACCGAGGCCTGAGCCTACGCCAATTAAGAATCTGGCGGCGTTACAACGCGGGACGTGCGGAACAAGATGCGCACTTACCTCCCGAGGAGTAGCCAAATGAGAGAGTTGCTGAGGCCCATCAGTGCAGTTCCTAGAGCCATGAAGATGGCACAGATGCGATTAGACCCGCGTCTGCCTGAGCTGTCCATGACGAGATTTGCGACAAGACTGCCAGCAAGACCACCAATAGTGAAGATGGCGGTGAGCAGGGAGAAGGTGAGGTCGGACATGGGTATGCAGTCCGTGAGACGAGGAGTGGCGGGGAAGGCATGCGGGGTAGTAACCTTGCATGTCAGGACGCCTTGGATTTGGTTGAGCACGGATATGTGGTAGCCATACTGGGGGACGTCAACAGACCGTGCAGCACATAGAGAAAGGAACTACCTGGAATGCGATTACCAACGCCCAGAGACAGACGGCCCAGCCATAGGCAGTGAATGATGAGCCGTTGGGCATGGCCGCAGTGAGATGATGAGAGCGTTGGCCAGGGGCAGGGACGGATCTTGCCGAGCCGGGGCGCATTACGGACCCACATGGCCCGTTGTTGCTTCGGACATTTCTTGCCACTTGTTTTGAGCATTCATATGGCCCACTTTCCCACTCTGGATGTATGCCGTCTGGCCGGGTCTTGGTCCACTAGCACTACCTTCCGATCCATCATCCTGTCTTTTTCTCCGCCGTCAGAGGCTAAAGTCTCTCTGCGCGAGCCAGCGCGTCTAACCCCACTCTTTAACGCACACTCCTTCTACATAATTTATTTCCCCACATCATGAAGTCTGTGATATTGTCCAGGATCGTTCTCGCCTCCGCTGCCTTTCAGTGTGCACTTGCTGCAACCGCAGACCAATGGCGAGGCCGCTCAATATACCAGTATGCCCCCCTCCCGGTGTCGCGTGCTCGCTGTTATTTATTCACGCTCGACAGAATAATCACAGATCGCTATGCTCTTCCTCAGGGAGCCGCCACAAATGCATGCGACCCCGCTGTCCGAACCTGGTGTGGCGGAACCTGGAATACGTGAGTCCCGCTTCCCCGCCCTTCCAACTTATCTCAATATTATCCCTGCAGCATCACCGAGAATCTCGACTACATCCAGGATGCTGGGTTCACTGCGAGTATGCATATTTTGTTCGTCTATGCATATATTATCGTGTGCTCATTGCCCGCCTTTTTTTTCTACTTAGTTTGGATTAGCCCCGTAAACCAGAATTGGGAGGGTCCTACAACTCCCTACGGCGATGCTTACCATGGTTACTGGGTTGCAGACATCTCTCAGCTCAACAGTCACTTTGGCACGTCAGACGACCTCAAAGCCCTCTCAGCTGAACTCCATCGCCGAAATATGTGAGATACCTCTATTACTCAGACATTATTATCGTAATTTACCGTCGCCACCATAGGTTCCTGATGGTCGACATAGTTGCCAATAATGTCATGTCGACATCTACCGACCCGGATTATTCCTCGTATTTCTTTAAGGATGCTGTAAGACATACTCTCTGTTCGGCCCCGCGAAAATGCATTGATTCATTGCACAGTCACTCTACCATCCTTATTGTCCCGTTGACTACAGCAATACAACCAGCGAGCAAGTCTGCTGGCTGGGCGATACAGTAGTCCCTCTCCCGGATCTCGACACAACAAATCCTACTGTCATCTCGCAGTATGGTGACTGGATTGCCAACCTTGTGCAAGAGTATTCCATTGACGGCCTGCGTATTGATGGTGAGCGTCTTTCGTTACCTCATGACCTACGTTCTTGGATCTAACTACTAATATCAGCTGCCAAGTATGTGGCAATAAAGTCCCGGTCATTGGACTCCTAACTGAATTCGGTTAACTTCCATTGATAGGCACGTCAACATCGAATTCTGGCCGCCTTTCTGTGCAAAGGCAGGCGTCTTCTGCATGGGAGAAGTCTTCGACTCCTCTGTACCGTAAGGCATTTTTAATTAGCATGTACCCCTAGTCCCATACTAATTAACGTCCACCTAGAAATGTCGCGATGTACCAAGGTCCACAGGGTCTAGATTCAGTCCTAAACTATCCGATATACGACGCCCTTGTCTCTGCCTTTACTATTCCAGGACCACTAAATGTATCAAACCTGGTACAGGTATTCCAAGACTCTCAAGCTCAGTACAAGGTGATTTATTTGACAGTCTCTCATAGTAACTATTCACACCTATATTTTAGGATGTTACTGTATTGGGTAATTTCCTAGAGAATCAAGACGTGCCCCGATGGCATAATATTTCTGTTGATCCTCAGTCCATGTAGTGAGTGGCTGAGTTTTTCTCTTTTTCTTTCTACTTCAATAAAAGTACATTCTCCCCTTCAGCAATGCCATGACTTTCACCTTCATGTCGGACGGTATTCCTATCGTGTATTATGGTCAGGAGCAATCTTTCAGCGGGAATGCTGATCCAGTAAGTCATATATCACTTTTGTTGCTCTTTCTCATAGATTTCGTAACTCTCAATTACCCAGTTGAATCGAGAACCCCTGTGGCCTTCTGGATACGCCAAAACTGATTCATACAATCTAATGACAACTCTCAACACGGTGAGCTAGCTTTTTCTGCGATTTATTGTCTTAGTAGCTAACGAAGCTCAGTTCCGCAATTTCTTGGTTAACACAACAGACTGGGCGACTCAACAAGCTCAAATCCTAACAACGAGCACTTACGGCCTTGCTATCATGAAAGGACCAGTGATTTCCGTCTTGACCAACATAGGCTCTCCTGTGCGTATCCCTGTCTCACTGGCTCGGAAATTCAGTATTTCCTAACCAATTATTTCTCAGCCCCAAAATGGGACCCATATCGCCGTCAGCTCACCATACCCCCAAAATACTGCTATGGTCAAGTACGTTTTCTCCGCTTTTTCTACGCGATTGACTACTGCGTTCTGACATGTCTGTCAACCGCAGCATCCTTACATGCGCCCAATGGGTAGTGGGCTCAGAAGGCACGCTCGTTACTCAATATACCCTCGGCGGTGTTCCAACTATTCTCATCCCGCTTCAACTTCTCAACGGCTCAGGACTGTGTAACACTGAACTAGGAGTTATAGCGGGTAACGGCGGCAAAGCTGGTGCGCTCAATGCAAATGCCGGCAGCTCGCAGTTTTCGTCGTCCTCTTTCATCGCTTTGTTAATGACCGCCCTCGGCGTGCTAGCTCACCTGAGTTAGATGTTTACCCCTGTGTATTACTACATAACTCCTTCGACAATTTCTACATATATCCCGGGTATTTGTGTTCTTTTGTACACGTAGTATACGTTTGAAGTGAATTTAGTATAATGGAATCAGTTCTGGAACATTTATTCTCTTCCGCGACTTCTGATTTATTGCTTGTGTCAACACCATGTCATAGCGTCACTGAGCTTCCAATCCATTCCCCACACTCTGTTTTGTTTCAATACTCAGTGTCGTCGGCGAAAAGCGGCCGTCTGAGACCGGTTGAAAATTTTGGACGTACCCAGCAGCTTCTATGCCCCCTGCTCCGAAGTTGTCCATCTTCTCGCTTACAACCAGCCAGTCTGGAACAGCTACACCGGTCCGGAAGGGGAATAGACGAAGAGCCCTTTCAAGGCTCGAAATATCGTTGTACAAGATAAACATCGCAAGAGAGCCATCAGATCCTGTTGGATGAGGATGCGAGAAAATCACAGCTGCATACATTGTCAAAGATCATCATCATCGTAAGTCCACCGGCACCAACAGATAGTGACAAACTAACAGACCTTGATCCGATCCGCGAAACCTCCGCTGGTTTATCTGCGCCGTGCCATCAGTGATGCGAACTGGCGTCCTATTTTTGCCCAATATTTCTTGTGCCAGTTGAGAGGAAGGCCGTGCTATAAAAACGATATTGCCCACTGGCCAACCCTGTGCCTTGAGAACAGTTTCAACAACAATTTCGCTGTCGATTCTGTGATATAGCAGGAGAACGTGAGCCAAGCGCTGGGCCGCCAGAAGCTCGTGCGTGGAAGAGGCTTCAGAAATAACTATAACGATTGGGCCGGGAGAAAGCAAAATACTTTGGAGGCGCCCTGGGGGCTGGGCGTGAGCGACTCCCTGTGCATCAGTTATCTGCGAGATCAAAAGATTTAGAAATGAAAGTATCAATTGCTGCAAAACATTGACCGACCCTCCAAATTCCTGACCCATCTCTAAATATATGCGCATCGCCTTGAAATCGACGTACGGGCACTCTTTGGTCATCGATGTAGATTTCGTACGGCGTGCTTCTCCCCGGGGCACTGAAAGTATGAACGTTGGACGATTCGACGTCAAATCGGAACTGGTGTATGTTATGAATACGCAGTCGCGCGAGCCTGGCAAGCTACGGTCAAGTAAATCCAAGGAACAGTTTTAGATGCGGCTAACCTGCCAGGTATCAGCAACCGATGAATTTTCCATCCATTTAAGGAGCCACATTCATGAGGATTAGCAACTGTCAGCGTAAATGCGCCTGTGGGTTCCTTTCGCTCCTCCGAGCTGGCAAGCACGCCCTTAATGAAATCCTGGACCTCTGGCCGCTTCAAAATGGTAGGGTACCAATGGCTACCGGTAGGATCTTCCAGAAATCTTGATGGCTATTTAGCAACGAATGAAGTGCGTCAAAATAGACGTACGTGACATCTGCCTTTGGGTACCAGGACTTTAAAGTTGCAACTAGTTCACGGGTGTGCCACACAGGTACGTTTTCGTCATTTCCCCTGCACAAGAATATTGATTCAGACTCCAAAGAATCATTTAAAAAACAATGTATGACGAACCCATGAACGGCGAGGACAGGGGTGCCGAATAGGTTCGATACATGCAAATCGTTATCATCTGGAGTTAACGACGATTCTAGTATAGCGCGTAAAGAAGGATCGACAAAGTGGCCACCTCTGTGAGGGCGCTCGAACAATGATCTATGAATCAAAATACTTCTGACCTCACCTTGACAGTGTCAGTGGAATATATGCTTGTGCTTTGATATAACCAGCAGCTGGCACGGCTGAATTATGGCTCGGAGTTTATGATTATTATGCATATACTCCATTGTCAGACTCACCAGCAAGAATCCTATCAGGAAATCGGGAGGCAATGTGCCAGACACCTTGACCTCCATTCGAATGCCCCATCAGGATTACTTTGGTGTTAATTGATATCATCCAAGCGTCCGGGAGACCAGGAATCCGATCTCCAACTATTGTTGACAGCTCCGCCAGAGCCATCCAAACGTCCCGCGTGCTAGGACCATGCCAGTCAAGGCCCTTGAACGCTTTACAATCAATTTCTCATCATTACCTTCAGGTTCTGGACAATTCATACCCACGAAGTCCGGCCTGTCGGAATGATAGTCCAACTAGATTCAGATTCTGGCAATGACTCCCGCCAGAAAGGTTGGCTGAGGACGTTGACGCCAGCACCATCTGGAAGACACTCGTGTTAGATGAGGAAAGACTAGTTTTTGATATGAGCTGACGTAGTGCTAGTACAGGCGGTTGCTGTTGAGGACTGCTCAATGCTGGTGGAATCGCAAGGAACGCTGACAGTGAAGTACCAGCAGAGAGAAAAGTTCCTTTCAGTGCATTCCGTTCAGACGACGCCAGTTGATGGTGTACAACTGGGAGAGATACAGAGACAGTTTCCGAAAGACTTCCAGACTTGAGACGGATAACCAACCCCAAAGCATCGCCAGTGAAAGCTGCCGATTGACGCAGAAAGAAAGGAACTACCCGTGTTTGCAACGGGGCGATTATTATTGGAGTTGCTTGTAACTCGACATCCACACCCTGTTTCGTATATGAGGCAAATAAACAGTAACCAAAGGGAACATACTTACAGTCGCCGCAGTGGTTAGTTCAACACTTGCGACAGTCCACCAATCTTTTAGACTTTGAATTCCAACACCCAAGACATTACCAAAGGCATAGCCATTGAAAAAATCACATATTATATCCTGTGATTTGCGATGTGTGATAAAAGGACAGAGTTCCTCTATCTGAATGCGGACACCTAGTTTTTGAACTGGTACCTGGCTCTCATGAAAGAGTGGATCACCAAACAACCTAATCTGTTAGATAAAACGATGAATAACTTTTTTGGTAGATTATGTGCACAGCAAGCACCTCGTAGTCGCCACTAATGAACAGTTCATATTCTGTAGGCTCACCAGTCATGGAGGGAGCGACGGGAAGTGGAACAGAGTGAGGCAAAGCACGATCAAGATCGTAGATATTTCCCGCGAACCATTGAGGAACGAAGTCAGAAGCCTGGGATTTTTCTTTCAGAGTGAAGTAAGAGCCTTGTATGAGATCGATTAAGAGGTTGGGGGGATCAGTGTGCAACGACGATGTCGGTGGATAGACGGTCACTGTAGTACGAAGGATGGCATGGTGTTGCAGCGCGGCCCAGCCTTCTGTCGCACGGAGATTCTTCCAGCTAGATGACACCTAAGGATACTCAGTCCTCTAAGAACTGCAATTCGAACTTGCCGTATTTGAGGAAAAGATATTTCGAGGTCTCCGTCGTGGGATCCGACAGCCTTGGTCCAGCTCACGAACCCGCCATCAGCGTACGAAGACGGATACTCTTGTAGAAAGTCAATAGGCTGCGAAACTAAGGGATAATTAAACTAGAGAAAGCACTGGTTTATAGAGGTGTTCAATACGGTTGAGAGGGAAAGCCGGAGACATGAAATGTTGCTCTCGAGCGTGGACAGGGAAAGGACCAAGAACCTAGCAATCGATATGGCCACATAAATGCTTCTATTGGTTGCAGAACTTACATCCCATACTGTACCCAACTTCACGCGCCAGAGAGAATTGGGAGAGAGATGGGACGGTGCAGAAGACATTGATGGTGTGCGGGTGGCAGGAGTCAGGATTATATACCGGGCCAAACAAAGGATGCAAACTTCTGATTGGTGTCAGACCGCCCGTCTATCATCTACCTAATTTCCACATATCATGGCGAGCAGACAGGGCGGTAAACTCAAACCTCTCAAGGTTACATTGCTGTTCTATACATGATCTGCTATGCATGCTGACCTCGCAACGCAGGCTCCCAAGAAAGAGAAGAGAGAGGAGACGGAGGAAGAAATCGCCTTCAAGCAGAAGAAGAAGGAAGAGGAGGCAGCTCTGAAGGCTGCTCGTGACAAAGGTATGCAATCAAGCCATTGAGTACTCATAGATGAGTCTGATTTTATCCTTACAGCCATGAAGAGCAGTGAGTTTGCACACGTTCCCCGATGGCCTTCTGACTAACTTTTCGCAGGTGGTCCTCTAGTGGGCGGGGGAATCAAGAAGTAAGTGAAATATGACTTGGCTGATCAGTGAATTATGTGTAATGGATGTTTAGATCTGGAAAGAAATAAAAGTGATTGTGGTGGTGTATGTAGTTGCTTCGTTGAATGAAATAGAATTTGTTCATGTTTGTGTTGGACAATTGGATGTAGCGGTGGTGTCTGGTTGCATTGCTTAGCCTTCCACCAACGCACCCTTCCTCACCGTCTCCCTGATTCGTCGCTACTCATGCTGAGTTCGCTTCAAGGAATCCAACCCAACCAGCAGCAGCCCCAGATTCAGAACCAGCAGCAAAATCAACAGCTTCAACCTGGCCAGCAAGGCACGATACCGCCCCCGCCACCCCAGAATGGGCAGGACTTCACTCTCTCCAGTGTTCTCCACTACCTCCAAACAGAATGGAGACGATACGAGCGCGATAGAAATGAGTGGGAGATTGAGCGTGCCGAAATGCGGGTCCGTTTTCTTACTCCCTTGTACTCATGTAGCTTCATTCAACAAATGCCACACCGTAGGCACGCATAGCTTTGTTGGAGGGAGAGAGAAGGTCTTTTGAAAATGTAAAAATCGACATGATGCGGCGAACAAAGATGCTGGAGTACGCTCTTCGCATGGAAAGGTGCTTTTATTTGCGAATATCTCCTGTACCCTTCGTGACTGTGCACACGTAGATCCAAGCAACTGTCACAGCCTGCCTCGCACTCCGCGCCCTCCACAAAACTGTCAACAATTCAGGGGAATGTAGCCACATCATCTCAAAAAGAGGACTCGCATAGCCAAAAGGAAGAAAGCGGGGGCGGTAGCTCACCGAGAAGTGAAGGTGCGCACTATAACGCCCAAGTGACTCTTTGTGGTATGACTAACGACAGTGCATGATGAAGATTCCCCCTTACCCGACAGTAGACTGCCCAATGGTGCCGGCTCGATGAATGGGCCACCTAGGCCAAATTCATGGGGCGCCACGAATTGGCCTAACGCTGCTACAGCAGGATCTCTTGCTGCCCTCGGTAAGCCTCCTTTGGGTCGGGATCCCAAGAGCAGAGCCCGCAGTCGCGATTATCTGAAGCAGTGCGTATTTTGTCCAAAATTCATTCCGATGTGCTTTTAACGTGTCCCGTTTGTGCATCTATTAGATGCCTTCAAGAAATTTCGTACCTTACATCACCTCAAGCCATGAATCCGCTACCTAATAGACCACTTCTGAGCAACTCGTCTGCTCCGCTTTCTCTTCCAAATGTCCCTTCATTTGACCAGATCGCATACAATGGTAGACCTCGAAAGGTTTTGCCAGAAGGAGGGAAAGAGTTTCCCCTCCTCAACGGCATAAGCACGATGACGGGGTCTCCATCTGCTGGAACAGCAAACGGTGCCCCACAACTCCCGCTCTTGGAGCGGAATGGTCATGTAACTTCTGCCCTTGGTTCACACCAACCTCCACAATCCACGCCAGGTACTGGCCCTCCTCCCTCGGACACTCCATCAGGCTCTCAATTGTTGGAGAAGGGCACCGAAATCGACCCTGAAAACCGACAGCTCACTGCAATCTTCCGTCCGGATGACGCCGGTGAATGGAGAGAGAAACTTCGACAATCTCGTGAAGCGGCTGAAAAAGTCAAGTTGGCCAGGGAGTTCGCCCAATCGACGGCTGCGGAGTCCGGGTCTTGGGAGAGGGCAGGAGAAGAAGAGGAGATCAAGGAAGATGAAAGCGAAGTTGATGACGAGGAATCATCCTTGATTGGCGAGGGTGAAGATTCTAAGCTATGGAAAGCTAAAAGAACTTTGAGAAAGTTGGTTGACTCGTAAAGTCATACACGGTTGTTTGAGTATTGACTATGGAGCTAGCCATCTAGATGCGGTCCGTGCCTTGGCGTTCCATCCTACTGAACTATGCCTAGCCACCGGAGGTGACGATTGCACCGTCAAAATCTGGCGAATGGATGTGGCCAGTCTAGCTTCGTCAGGGTACGTCACATATTGTCTTCTTTTGTTCATCCCGGAGACTCATCTCTAGCTAGCTCACGTGCGACGACCGAGGTAGAACCACAGTTGACTCTTCGCGGTCATTCAGCGGCAATTACCCGCTTGATTCATTCTCCCTCCAAACAATTGCTTTATTCCGCCTCTCTCGATTTGTCTATCCGGATCTGGGCACTTCCCTCTCAATCACATACAACATATGCACCATACGACGAAACACGGTCAAGAGGAGAACTTGTTGGTCACACGGATGCGGTCTGGGACCTCGCACTCGTCAGGGATGAGAGTACATTGATCAGTTGCGGTGCTGAAGGTGCTGTGAAAGTATGGGACGTCAGCGGGCCTTCGGGTGGAGGATCACTCAAACTAACATGGGGATGGAATGGAGTCGAACATGGAGACGAAGGTCACGAAAATCCCGATACGCCTGGCGCAACGGCTGTGGAGGCAATAAAGACAGATCTAAAGAAGGTTGCTGTTGCGTACCAAAATGCCATCGTCAAGATCTTCGATATCGAGACCGGAAAGGAGTTAAATCGACTAGAAAGCGATATGAGCTATGGTATGCACGTATCTTATTTTTGCTCGTATACCTGTTTACACCTATACCATAGACGGGACTCCAGCCACGCAAATCAACCGGATTGCTTCTCATCCGACCATGTCTATTCTTGTAACTGCACACGAAGATAAATTCATTCGGATCTTCGATCTGATGACAGGTAAACCTTCTTCCTATAATCATTGTGGTATTATGTTCATCACTGGCTAGGACAATGCACATATTCAATGCCTGCTCATTTGGATGGAGTTACGTCATTATCAATCGACGCATCTGGCTTCTCGCTCGTGTCCGGTAGCCATGATTGCTCGGTTCGCTTCTGGGACCTTCTTGGCTCACGCGCATGCGTCCAAGAGCTAACAACGCACCGTGAAAAGGCGCGGGAAGGTGTATTGGACGTCGAATTCCATCCTTCATTGCCATTCATGGCCAGTGCGGGTGCCGATGGAGTTGTAAAACTATATGCTTCTTCATAGCCTTAGTTTTTAATTTTTCCGGTTGGGCATGTTGCTTGTATACTCTTCACATACCATATTCAGAGGTTCTAACTATTCTTCACTTCTTATCGCATTTCTATCTCTACGTAAACTGTAGGCCTCAGCTTCGTTTTACTTAGTTAGTGATAAGTACTTTATACCGCATTTCATTACCCAAATCTCCCTGTAACGCTGGTCACTTTGAAGCTGAAATTGCGAATCGGTGATATTGTCAGTACCGATTGTGGAGAAACATGAAAACTAGAGCTACACTTTGTGATAGACTACAGATACAGTAGATGCAACAGATTTCGTGCAGTAAAAATACAGTAATAATCGTGGCAGTCATCAAATGGCTGTGGTGTAAGTTAGCATACGACAATTGCGAAAACCTGGGAATAACTCACTAATACATGCGCCTTGCTCGGCAGCTAGAATCCTCGCTCCCAGCCCCCTCTCTTCCACAATCTGGCGAACCTGCTCGACGATCACTTCCCGAATATGACGTTCTGAGCCATTATTGCTCATGTCGTCTTTACAGTGCATAACATAAATAGTAACATCAGCAAGCGCATCCTTCGAATCATCTGGAGATAATGAACCACGTTTCTGTCGTTTGCGAAACGGCCGTTTTTTCCCTTCATCCTGCGTGGTCGTTTGCCGATGTTTCACAACTTCCGTCGCAAGGGCCGAAAGTTCATCTACTAGGTGCTCTGGGGTCAAATGCCCGAAGAGGAGGTCGTCGCGTCGTCCCGATGGCCAAGAGCACTCAATAAATATCGTCGAAAGTGTTTCCGGTATCTTGGGTGCAGCTGCACGCCAAATATTGATCGTTAAGGGCTTGACCGCCAATGAATCGGGTTCGACGTCCCCGAAGAAAAGAAATTCCCGGTGGGAAGGATCATGTCGAACAAAAAATGCCGCTGAATTATATTGACCGAGAGTATTTGTTCCATGATTCAGAGGCATTGTTCGCACCGAAATAGCAGGACTAATGGTCTTGTATTTCCCATCCGGCATTAACCTTTACTCCCAACTCGTATTCAATGACTTCGTAATGGTCATAATGTATGGTGACTCACACCGAATACAATAGCTTCACCGTATCGTCCTCCTCTTTCCAGGATGCAAGATTGGGCCATATTCGATCGGAAAATACGAGCTCCAGGTCTTCCAAAGTCTGCTTGAGAGCATAAACACGCTTTCGAGCGCCGCGCAGAGAACCTGCAGATACAACGAGACTATTGATGTGATCTAGATGCGCGTGTGTGAGCAGAAAACATCTCAAGTTGAACTCAGTACATCTCAAGAAGCTTGAATATGTAGAGGTTGAGCCTACCGAACGAAGGAGTATATCTCTGAAGCGTTGTATGTATTGTCCGGCGATCCAGACCTGGTGATAGCACGGGGATCTTTTCGAAGCAGCCTTGCAAGAGCGCCTTGCCCTGACCCTAGAGAACGATGATGATTAGCTGGCAGAGAAAGTGCATATACACGAACTGACCGGCTTCCAGACCAATAATACCATCCTCCCATTGTGCGTTGTGCAGCTTGAGAAGATACCTGCTTGAAGTCAGCATTGAAAAAGATGATCTATTGGCAAACCTACGCCGACAAGTTTGTTTCGTCTGGACCCCCACCAGACCCGACGACGAGGACATCGAAGACGGGGGTTTCGAGCATTGAATTTAAGTATAAGAGAAGGACATGCATACGAAAATAGAAATAGCCAATCTGCAGGCAGGGCCGCACACGGTCACGCATTTCAGACAAGACATCCATCATGGCGACCCCCCCAATATCAGACCAGGCCACTGAGAACAACCAGCGGCTCTTCAAGCGATATGCGCGCATATTCGCAGGCGCGGATGCGCCAACGTATGCGCAGCATGCCCAGAAATTATCTCTGTGGCTGAGCGATTACAAGGCTTATTACACTACTGCGCGCCCAGAGGTGCGCGAACAGTTGAAGTTCCTTCGGCGGTGCTGACATTAAAGAAATGAAGATTATCAAGCTTTTACTGGTACTCTTCCTCATCTCCAAGAAAACTCCTCTTTTGACTTTGCCGCAACTTGTAGGTCGCCCAAGGAACTCTGAGACGTGCTCTAGGCGTCCCTGACAACTTCGCATATTCTTTCAATATTCATGATTATCCTCCAAGTCCTTATGTTGAACCCTATATTCTACTTGTTAAATCAATTATGCCCTATTCCCAGATGTTTCTAGAACCTAGCCTTGCAGGTGAGTCTCTACTGACTCGCGTTTGATCGTATCTGAAGACGCTACAAAGCCCATATACGTGCCTTAGAGCATACCATAGCTGATCCGACTACAATTATAAGTCAACCTCCCCAACAGTAAGCTGGCGTGTCTATTTATTCAACAATACCAACAACAGACCGTCGATCGCCATCCAGACCCTTGGTCGCTAACGTTGATCTGCCCCCTTTGCCCCCTGTAAGCCATCAGGATAACTCGAGATCGCATGCACTTCCTTCCGGGAATGGCATGGGTGCCCCTTTCCATGATCCAGATAGTACGTTTCTTTTGTTGTTTCGTGATTCATGTGGGTTGACGAGAGAATTATAGTTGAGATAATCGAAAATCCAAATGTGAATTTCTCATTCCATTCAATCTCGTGCTCCAAGCTAAGGCAACCCATAGCTTCACCCTGCCGTTCCCATTACCACGCAAAACGGGTTCCAATCTAATTCTGTCGTCAAGTCGACGAATGCCGCGGCTCCAGTGAAGCGGGTTAAAAAGCGCAAAACCCTAGATCTAGACGCTCTGGCTCAAACAGACATACAGGGACTCATTTCAAAGCAGGAAAGGGCGGCGCAGCCCTCCGTAGGTCTGCTGCGTTTTCAATTTCTCCGATATATGCCCATTCAATGGATCCCTGTCTTTAGGCACTGCAGATTCCCAGCCAACCTCTCAGCCTATACTTACAGTACAGCCTATGGAAGTTGAAATCGACCCGACTTCAACAGTTCAAACTCAAATCCCAGAGACACCAGATATGTCTGCTGTCTACAACACTACAATGGAACAGACAGGAACAACGCCGACAACCACCGAACCCACTCTTCAGCTAGATGTACATGTTGAGCCACAAAGTGACTTTGAAAAAGCCCCTTCTGAGCCCGCAATCACTACAGCTGGGGAGCTCATCCCGGCAGAAAATATTCAGAACAATCTTCCGGAAGCATCCGGAGTTTCCGATGTTCCTATGGAGGTTGATAATGACCACATAGAGCCCACTCATCAAGTGGAACCTATTCATGAAGACAGTCAACGCATGGACATGGACGTTGACCAGTCTCAGTCTGTAGCAGAATCAGATCATATTCATAATGTCGATGATTCCCACTACCAGTCACCGACTATACAAAAACCAGAAAAGCAAAGTCTACCGATTGTCCCGGTGGATGCTGTTACCCAGCTTGCTTCGCGTCCCCAAATTTCTGAACCTGTACATCTTGCCAGAAATATAGACTCGCTAATTTCTGCAGCTGAAATTCAAGATCAGGTTCAAGAACACCCAATGCCGCATCAGACAGCGCAAAAGCCTGGTGCCACAGAGGTATTTGTCAACCACTCAACAGCGCTTTCATATACTTATTACTATTCTGGTGCAGGATAACGGTATAGAACATCAATTCTCTGACATGGATATATCAACAGGCGAAAAAACACAAGGCCCCGCACCAAGTACTGAGTGTGCAGGAGCAGCGACAAGTTTTTCGAAATCCCAGGATTTGGAGAAAACGATCCAGATACAGCCCCCTGTTACTCCAATCACACAACCAGTTATAGACCCATCTAGTGAGTCAACATCCTAGTCGCTAGTTTATGCCTGACCTTACGTCGGAAGTCATATTTACCTCGGAAATGCGGGTTGTCGGGAGCGAAAAAGGGAAAAAAGAGAGCATCGCCATCCGTATGAAATTCGACATCCCTGAAACGGAATATCAACTGCTACTCGCCTGGGTCCAACGCTCAGGTCACCAATCCGTTGAGTAAGGCTTCCCGGTGACCATAATATGGTCCTTCAATCACTGATCACCCAATAGAAAACTTCGCTCTAGTGTCTGCATATCCCTCGGCTGTTACCTTACCGAAGACCTCCTCAAAAACTGTGAAAAGGATGGCAACGGCGTCTTTGAACAGAGTGTCTCCCGCTCTCGGTCTAATTGGCCGATTAATGGGGCTCTTGTCATGAACGTTGAGCTTGCAGGGAGCCGACAAGCTTTGCCATTGGCCCCTCCTATACAGGTACGACCGACTTCTATTTTAGGCATGCGCATACAATGAGCTGAATTTTCTCCAGGTCACACCCGATAACCTCGTTGACATCTCCAGTTTTCTAGTCGCTGGATCCAATGTCTGCGAACTCCGCCAATATCAAGATCTGAGTCAGTATACGTTTGTCCTACACGCTCATTATCCCACCCGCGCGCAGCTTTCCCAGGTAGAGGAGCAATGGAAAAAGAATAGAGAATGGCAGGACTGGATACGACATATGACCAGACCCTTGAAAGAACCATTGAGGCCAATGGTTTGAAATTACCTCTCCTTTCTACTATATATAATCCTGATATGAAACTAATTGAACAGTCGCATTTTTGATGGGCCACTTTCATCAAGTACATATCTAAATAATATTGAGGCATTATTTAAGCATGTGCATGTACAATATCAGAATTTTGACATAATGTAGTCCTTGTTTCAAAGGTGAATATCATTTAAACATTTGGGCGATTTAACCTAGTCCATTTTATCTATTATTGTTTCTTACATACAATGTGATTTAAAACAATTCTATCGATACAAGGCAGGTCCCATTTATGGCAATTAATACCATTTATAGAGCTATATGCCAGTTTCGGCGAAAGGTCAGCAACTTGATTCTCTGTATTCACTGCCATCCACAATTCAAATCCTTTGTATATTAACAGGTGGTATCAATGCAGCCCAAATTGAAATATTGATAGACATAATTGGTCGACTGGCCAAGCTTCAATGCAAAACCAATGGGCCACCAAAGCCAAAAAAAGAAGGGCGTGCTGAATATATTAAATCATCAAGTAATAACCTTCAGTGCATATTTAAGAAGAGGAGATAAGGGTGGAAGGAAGGTAGTTCCATCGTCCGAGCTAGATTGTCCAAATGAGTGTGTTCTGGGCGTGGTATAGAAATAAATAGTAAGCAGGCTATTGGGCACCTAGTAAGCTGTTAAGAGCCTTCTGGACATCGTAACCGTATATTTCAAGAGCATCGACGGCTTGGGTGCGGCTGAATCCCATCGCCGTTAGCTGCTTAACAGGCTCAACGTCGTCTTCGCTGGCTGGCGTGCCGACTCGGCTGCTTTGCTCTTGCGGAGGGGAGAGGTGCTGAGCAGGGGCAACAGGTAGAGGTTCCGAGTGTTTCTTTTTCCTGCCGAACGGCAGACGAATCTAAATATAATGATGTTTAGCAAGGTTATGAGTGAGCAACAAAATCGTGACTTACACTCAATTTCGAGTGGCGCGTGGCAGTTTCTTTAGGCTTGTCGTGGGCTTCCTTGTTCGACGACGACGAAGGGCGCGGCGCAGGAGAAGTGGTACGAGGCGGCGGCGATTTTGCCCGTGGGCTAGGAGAGGCGGCGCGGATGTCGGAGACGCGGGGTTTCGCAGCAGCCGCAGTGAATGATTGCGTAGGCGACGAAGGGAACGACCCCGGCATAACTTCAGCCGTAAAAGCCGGAGAGGTTGGCTTCTCCACTTTGGCGTCCAACTTGGGGGCACTTATCGTATCAAATCCTCCAAAAGCTTCATCAAACGAGGAAGTGACTTTATTAGTACCATCTGCTACTGGGGCAGTAAAGGAAGGAATGGCGGGAGGCGGCGCAAATGATGCTGGAGCAGATGTTCCGAACAGGCTGTCGAAATCATTTTTCGGAGTGATGCCCGTAGGAGGGGCTGCTCGAGGAACTACAGGCTGCTGCGGTTGTGAGTTGGAGGAAAAATCAAAAGTGTCATCGAAGCTCGTCTCGAAAGAGAAATTGACTGGTGTTGCTGAAGTAGAGTTTCCCAGCTTTCCCATGGCTGCGTCGAACTCGTCAACTCCAGCAACAGGTACGCTGTCTTCTACAGGTTTAACAATCGAGGTTGCTGCGGGCTGCTTGAAAGGAGACGCAGGCTGATCAAAAGGTGTTGTATAGCCATTGGGCGCGGCCTTCGCCTCGAGCGCAGGCGGTTCGGAAGAGCCGAATACATCTTCAAACGAGGAAGCCGCCACAATTGATGCGGGGGCAGCCACAGGAGCCGGAGCCGGAGCGGAAGCGACGGGCACAGGCGCGGGTGCTTCCTCGGCGACAGGTACGGGATCTACAGCGCGAGCCTTGCCATTAGCGATCGCCGATTTCTTGTACAGTGGTTCGTCATCAGAGTCAGTTTCATCCTCGGAGTCCGATTCCTCAACATCCAATTCCTTGAGTTGAGTAGTGAGATCGGTTTGGGGGTTCGCTGGGGCTGCAGTGCCATTTGCTGCTGGGGCTGGAGAAGGGACCTTTTCAGTAGGCAGAACTGTGGCGGTGACATCATGCAGAGATGGGAATCGTTCCAATGCATTAAGAGGAGGGCTGGCATCACTGAAGGCACTTGTAGGAGGCGTGGAGAAGAACTCGTTGGTGCTAGTCGCTGTACCTGGCGCATCGGTGACTTCTTGGGTATGGGAAGCCTCTGGATCATCACCAAGGTATGACAGCTCCGTGTCTTGATTCGTGAAGCTAGAAGTAAAGTCATCAAACGCGGAGGATTCTTCTTTAGCTACTTCGACGGCCGCTTGAGCCGGCGCTTGCTGGGCTTCCTGTGGAGGCGCCGCTTCAGTAACGGATATAGGAGAAGACACAATGGTATTCGCGAGCCCCAAGAACGAAGACGGTGACTGCAGTGGAGGGCTTGAAGTCATCGCGAGACGCTCGAAAGGGTTGTTGCTCTTGGTGCTGACAGGCGACGAGATTTCAGGCGTAGTAGGCAGTGGTTGTGCAGCTGCTAACATGAGCGACGCAGATGGTGAAGGCGATGCCGCCTTTGGAATGGGAACGGGAAGAGGAGTGGCATCCAGGCGCTCAATGTCGGCGTCCACAGTCTGCTTCTCCTCCGCGATGGCAGCAACCTCTGCTACAGATTCCTCATGCTCCTTCTCCACTTTGGCCCTTTCGGCTTCCTTGGTGCTCAACTGCTTGCGAGCAATTGCCAACAAGCCCTTCTGTTGCTTTGCCTCTTTCTTCAACTTCTCAACGTCCGTCTTCAGGGCCTCAGCCTGCTGGCCGGCCTCCACCATACGCTTGTGAAGATCGCGGGCTTCCTCTTTATCACGGAGGAACGCGCCTTCGATCTCGGCTTTCTCTGCCCGCAGCGCACTGAGACTGCTCTCTGCGCTAATGAGCTCGTGCCTAGTTTTATCGATATCCGCAACCTGGCCCGCTCGGCGCTCCTTCAGCGCCGACAACAAGTTGGTCTCTGTCTCATACGAGGCCTTGGCCAAGGACAACTGCGTCTGGATCGTCGAGAGCTGCGCCGCTTGGCTCGCGAGCGTCTGCTCCAACGCATCGCGCTCCTGCTTCGCAGCGTCCAGCGAACGCGTCGTCGACTGCAGCTGATTCTTGGCATTGCCTATCTCAGCTGAGCGGTCCTGCAGAGGAGGCGACGCAGCTGGCGTGTGCGCGTCGTCGTCGCTGAGAAGATCTCGCTGAGGAGCTATATGTGGAATAAGCACAAGTCAAAAAATGTTAAAAATAGCGCGACATACAAGATTGGAATGGAGCCGAGGAGAAAGGATCAGACGCAACGGGCTGTCTGGTCTGAACGGGTGAGAATGCGCTGGACAGCGTACCGGTTGCCTGGGGTTGCAGCATGGATCCCGTATATGTTGCCTGCATAGGCTGGGTAGCGGACGGAGGAGGCGTGTCATCGAAAGAAAACAGGTCAACAGCTGGTTCCGGCTGCTGATGTTGCGTTTGCGTATGAGGTGGTGAAAATGGAGATCCAGCGTTTGCCGCCGCACGGGCCGACGGAGGAAGTAAAGACCTGGGAAGCGTGGCAGGAACGTCCTGTCCAGCTAGTTTCTTTTGAATAAGATGCATCGCTACTGCGAAACCATCCCTTGTCAAACAGCCGTCATTGTTGATGTCGGCGAGATCCCTTGATGGAAGAGGGAGGTCAGTTGACTCTGCAGTGGAAAGTTCGGGGTCTACCTACCAAACTTGGGCGAGGACTTCACCCGGGAGCTGAGACTTGAGCATGAACGGAACAGCTACCTCTCCCTCGATGAAGCCTTTTTTCTGGGTATCGAGCGTATCGAAGTGCCTGTCTGATGCCGTTTTTTCCGCAGCCGTCACGTCCCAATCAGCTGGGTGTCCATTGGTGAGAGCACCCGTGGTGGGACGCGCCGGCAAAGTTGGGGCGCGGAAAGGCTGGGAAAGACCTGTGTAGTCTGGCTGCAGCCCTTGAACCTGGCCGAAGGCACTGCCGACAGGGCTGAACGAGCCGCTGTTACCAGTGATATTTGATCTTATGGAACCCGTGGTCGATCCCCCGCCAGCTTGTTGATATAAACCTGGCGGAAGGGAGGTCGGAATGAACGATATTTTGCCGCTCATAACGCCCTGAATGAAGTACATCCCAATGGCGAAATCAGTCGAGTCCAGCGCGCCTCTGTCCTGGGTGTCCGCCAAATTCCTGCGCGTCGGTAACGTAAGAACAAGATATGACGTGTATAGAGAAGGCACGAGCGAACCATATCTTCAAAAGCTGATCGTTTGAGAGCTTCGACTTGACAAACATGTCTCGAGCCTTTTCACCTAATTGGGATACTCAGCACGAGTTAAAGTCAATTTACTGAAATACAAACCACTCAAAATGCCGTTGGAAGGCCCCTGGTTCATAAAGATATTCTGGAATTTGACTTTATCTTGCGGTGTCAAGGGGGGGAAAGAGGGTGGCGGAGGAGACTTTGACAGGGACATCCCAGTAGCATGCTGCGCGACAGTAGTGACCCCCTCAATAACTGCCAACGGACCGGCTGTGCAGAGGGCATGGTAAACGAAGGCGGCTCTGAAGGAGTGATGCGTATGCCTTACGTTTGTTAGTCAAAGCCTGCGTAATCTTCTCGCCTTTCTGCGCCCAGCCAATTAAGCGCACGGCAATGGCGACCCCCTTCTTCGGAAGCCAACCTTTGTTGTCTTCGTCGGAAATGTTCCATATCTCACCCAGTACTGTAGGGGGCAGCTTGGCGCCGCCGAATACCTTGACCGCAACTTCGCCAGTGAGAACGCCTAATTTCTGGGGATCCGCCTGAGCAAATATCTGGTTGACGATGCTCAGTTCAGCCGGTGTTGGAGAGAAGTTGGTGGACATCGTGTCCAGTGGGCTAGGGATACCAGGGAGGGGTAAGGGCAAGTCGGAATGCTAAGGCCCCGCAGTGCGCACGGGCGGCAGCGGCTACGGCAGCGCCGCTGACAAATGTCCCTATTCACACAGTCGCACACGTGACCACGCGGCACGCGAAACTCGAACTGAACAAGTTGGCGTTCAACTTGTCTCTCTCTTTCACCATCTCTCGCCACGCAGCTCATTCTTCACGCTTTTCACGACCTTAAGACACTATAAACTATGGAACAAATCACCTCCTCTCTCGGGCCCTCGCGCACCTCCCCAAAGTCTAATGTCACATCATCGAGCCAGCAAGTGGCAGGAAGTGTGGCCAAACGGTTCGTTCATTGGCGCCGCGCCGCGCGTCACGTCGACTAACCTGGACGCTCTGTAGCTTAAGCAGTGAATTGATGACTCTTATGGTTGGTTGTACTTTCCTAATGACACAGTGGCGCCGCTGACCGTTTGCACGTCCAGATGTCGGCCTCCCCTGGTATTGTGAGTTGTCCATTTGCCGACTTTCATGGTAATTTAATTAACGAAAATTGCAGTCCGCGTTTCCTAAGCATGATGGGAACCTTTTCGAATGGGTTGGAACGATAGAAGGCCCCTCTGAGACTGTGAGTGCTCATAGCACATTTTGAAACTGTGCTGATGCACTGCTTGTAGATTTATGCCGGACTCACATTCAAAATATCCATTTCTTTCCCTGCAAATTACCCATATGTAGCCCCTAGCATCAAGTTTGACACACCATGTTATCACCCAAATGTCGACATCACCGGCGGCGCGATCTGCCTTGATATTCTGCAGGTTCGTGCTCCCGAGCATTGATGAATGTCAGCGTGTTGATTGGATTTAAAGGACAAGTGGTCGGCTGTTTATAGCGTGCAGACGATCCTCCTCTCGCTGCAATCACTTCTCGGAGGCGAGTAGAATTCTATGGGAAACCCCATCGTAGCTAACGTTTACTGCAGAGCCCAACAACGCCTCGCCGCTCAACCCCGATGCTGCAGGACTTTGGAACAATGCCACTGGTTTGTGGATTTGCCGTGTTGGTCGCATCTTTTGCTGATGAGGATTGTTTTCAGCTTTCAAAGCGCAGTTGATGAAACATTATCGTCCCATCAGCGAGTCGTCCTAGGTGTATAGTCTGTATTACCATGTTTCAGTAGATTGTGCAATGGACGCGTGAGCTGCGTGGCTTTCATTATATGATGAGATATATGGGGATGGCTGGTTGCTGGCAACGGGTGTTGGTCAGAGCAGGGGGCGGCATTCTCGTTTACCTTTCATCCATTTTGTTCTGACAAGGCACTTTGACAGTGCCCTCTTGAGTGCTGGTAACTCGCATGTAAGTTTGGATGGCGGCGGCGGCATCTTTGCTGATGTGTTGGTAGAAATATGACTCGACGGTCACCACCATCGTCGCTGCGGCTGACTCCGGGGCCAGCACGAAGGCAAGTGGAGAACGAGAGAGAGTGATGTGGGTGCTCATGTGGGATTCAGCGTACCAAAGCACCGGATGCCGAGCATGCCCTGCGCGGCGTTCCACTGGCCGGTGGACGCGAGTGGGAAAGAGGGGGTGAAGGTGGTGGGGTCGGCGGTGGGGGCGAGGAAGACGGCGACGGCGACGCGGGGGCCCTGGGACCACTCTGGGAGCATTGCGGTGGGGGTGGACGTGGATGCGCTGCTGCAGCGGCCGGGACGGGCGCGGACTGTGTAGATTTGTAGACAACGTGACTGAGTATAAGGGCGGTGTACATTCATTTTGAAACTGCCTCTTTCTTTTCCCGATATCATGACGAGCTCGCCGCCAGACATCGCGTCGCTGACTCTGCACTCGAGAGCGTCCCAGCAGCGTCTCCACGACTCTTACGACTACGAGGGCGAAAGCCTCAACCGCCAGTTCCACTTTGCCACCGCCCAGGGCCCCTACGCAAAGCCAAAGCCTGCAGCACGCGGCGCTCTGCCCACGGTGAGTGGCGAGCTCGCCGCCAGACTTCCGCTCACAGCCGTCCAGCAATGGCTCGACAGCAACTCCTCAGACAGTCGCTCGCTCTCTCCCCACAACAACTCGGACTTTTCCTCCGCTGGCGGCTCCCCCCCTCTTGCCCATCTCAACCCCCCCATCAACCCAGACGACGAGGTCATCCCCACCGCCATCGTCATCAAAAACATCCCATTCAACGTCAAACGTGAAACGCTCCTTGATATCATCGTCAGTCTCTTTTCTCCCCCTCATCGCCCCATCCTCACTCTTTTCCCTCCCAGGCTTCTCTCTCTATTCCCACCCCCTATGCCTTCAACTACCATCTCGACCAGCAGGGCTCCTTCCGCGGCCTCGCCTTTGCCAACTTCCGCCAATCTGTCGACGCAGACGCGGTCGTCGCTGCCCTCAACGGCTTCGATGTTCAGGGGCGCAAGTTGCGTGTCGAGTACAAAAAGGTCCTCCAGGCAGGCGAAAAGGAGCGCATAGAGCGCGAAAAGGCCATCCGTCGCATGCGCTCCATGCAGCTCGAGAAGGAGCAGACCAACGCTAATCAGCTCTACGAGGATTATCCATCGGCCATCTCCTCCGCCTTCAGCCCCCAGCGTTCTTTCTCCTCCAGCTCCGCATACCAGCAGCAACCCCAGTACTCTCCTCCAGGTCTCTCCGCTATGCCTACTCCTACCTACTCTCTGCCTCTTTCATCGGCCCCGGCGGCCCCATCTCATCCTCCCCCACCTGCCACCCCCAGCATTTCGGAGAAATCAATCTCCAATGAGCTCGATCTCAACGATCCTTCTACCTTGGAGATCTATTCTCGTATTCTACTATTCAAGGACGACAGGATGCGCGATGAGCTCGCTTTCGCTCGATCCCTCACCCCTAAACAAAGACGGGTCGTCCACCTGATCGCTCAGAAGCTTGGCGTGTATCATTACTCGGTCGGCGAGGGTGAAGATCGCTATGCCGTCGTTACAAGGATCGATCCTCAAAGGGTACGTTGATTATAATCATCCCTCTTGACATTCAATCTCACGCATAATCCATTAGCAACAGCAACAGGCACAACCGCGCCAACCACACACTCTTTCGCGTGCACCATCAGCCTATTTGTCTCCCATCAGCCCTACGACCACCATGAATTCTCTCCGTGTTAAGAAATCTATGCCCGATATGAAGACTTTACATCAACAGGCCCCCCGACTTACCTCCCGCCCATCCAACGGTAACATCCGAGAAGGCTACGCCACCATTGGCTCTCCCTCTCGCCGCGTGTCGGCCGGCATTGGCTCGTTCTTCTCGAACGGCAACAGCCCTTTCGGAGGATCTTCTATTCCTCCGGTTCCCAGCCTCCCCCCCTCGGCCTTATTGTCAGGCAACAGTCTGAACGGTGGCCACGACAACAACACCATCTCGAGTGGGGTCGTCCGTCAACCCCGCGGGCCAGGCATCGGCGGGTTCGGCAGGCGGGACAGCAGAGTTGGAGTTAGCGAAAGCCAGATTTCCTCGCGAGGTGGGCTCGATGCTCAAACTTACGAACCTCTGGAAATCTAATGAGTGCTGCTAGTCCGCTCAGATAGTCTCACTGGTGATGATGGCAGAAGTGGCGTCTGAGTTGCACTCTCTATTTTAATCGCTGCTTCGTCTCTCTAACTGTTTCGCTGCTTTGGTATATATTTCTGTATACTCGCCCAACATTCCCTCAACCTCTACTTTCCTTAACGGTTTTCTTTCCCGCATATAAGAAAAAGGCATCTGGAATTACTCAACGACACTCCTCACATTTACTATCTATCATACTTGCGCTTGCGTTGTTAAATATCTTTCTTCGAGTTCCCTATTCAACCTCTAGTACGAGATTGACCAGACTACCATCTCTTGCAGCATTGCTAGTACCACTGTATAGTGTACTATGTTTTCCTCTTTTTAGATCTCGATTTCTTGTAAATAGCAAGTAGCATTGCTCAAATTACTTGGTTTGACAATATACTTGCAATAATTAATTTATTGCACTCCCATCGCTAAAAACCGGAACGGGAAAATATTACTATATCTGTCGATGTGCAATTTGACTGTTCTGGGGTCTATCTCGTCTGTCACCCACATACTTAGGGCTCCATTCTCAATCACCTGTCTACCTCGGGGCGGTAATCTGTCAAGATTAGATTCACCAACTACACTTCATTTCGAAGCCGGCTTCTCAGTTCAGCCGACCTTCGTCACCGATTCTAATTCAGTAGCGTCCAGCAGCATCATTCTGTCTCTAAAATGCCCAGCGCCGCGATTATACACGCGGCAGTCTTCACAGCCGGCGCTCTCCTCGGTGGTGGCCTGGCCGTCGCGGTCTCGAGTAAAAACAAGCACGCTACCGCACCTTACACGCCCGCCCCGCCCAGGCCCGACGAGCGCGTCATCGCCCCGGTTATTGGCCTAGACACGTATGGAAAAACGAGCATATCGAAGGAGCTGTTGATCACGTCAAACCTCCCTGCAGTGCTGAAGTACGGCAATCCAGGTGCGCGCATCCGTATCTCGCCTCTCGCATCTGCCACGTCGCGCTCCGCTGACCCTCATCTTGCTCGCGCGCGGCACAGGGCCCATCGCAGACACCCTCGTGCGCAAGGCGTACGTCGCAGGGTACGACAGGCGGCTGCGGCACCCGGCATGGGTACGTGCGTTCTTGCAGTCCAGGGACGCAGCTAACGGGTTTGCAGACCGCAGAGCATATTACGCGCGCGTCACTCGCCAAGCCCCCTGGGGCGCCTGCAGGCGACCGCGCGAACTCGAAGTTCATCGAGGACGAGGAGGTGCCGGCGCCGTTCCGTGCGCGCCTGCAGGACTACTTCCGGAGCGGGTACGACCGCGGACACATGTGAGCCCCGTTCCGCTGCATCCACGCGCGTGCGCACGAGTACAAAGCCATGACACGGACTGACGCTGCCACCACGCATCGCAGGGTCCCTGCCGCCGATGCGAAATTCTCCCAGGTGCGTTGTTCTGCTTCCGGCGCGTCCTTGTCTCTGACGGCCCCGCGCGCAGGAAGCCATGGACGAGACCTTCCTCCTGTCGAACATGGCGCCGCAAGTGGGCGACGGCTTCAATCGGCACTGTGCGCACCCCACGCTCTTGCGCCGAGATTGTATAACACTGAGCTTGTGCCCGTTTTAGACTGGGCATACCTGGAAGATTGGTGTCGCCGTCTGACGGGGAACTTCCAGGACGTGTATGTCTTCACCGTCCCATTGTACTTGCCTAAGCAGGAAGCCGACGGAAAGTGGCGTATTGTGAGTTGACGTAGATCGTCCGTGTCTCCTGATTTGGTACTCAAAATATTTCGACAGACACACGAAGTGATTGGCTCGCCGCCCAACGTGTCTGTGCCCACCCACTTCGCCAAGGTCGTATTGACAACAAAGCCGTCATCTCCATCCACCCCCGAGATCCTAGAACTAGCTACTGGCGCTTTCGTTCTACCCAACGCTGTCATCAACGACAACACACCGTTGGAGAACTTCATCGTGCCTGGTAAGATTTTTACTCGAATCGCCTGCATCTCAATTCACTAACAATTTTATAGTCGATGCCGTTGAACGCGCCGCAGGGCTTACTCTCTTCTCCGACGACATCAAGAACGGCTCGAAGCACATCTGCAGAGCGACAAAATGCGAAGTCATCGTCCGTAAATTCGATGATGCTCAAAAGAAGGGCCGGAAGGCCATTGCAGCTCCAAAATAGACATCTTCAATATCTAGATAACCAAAGGCCTGAGTTGCATTAGAGTTGTCATTAGCAAGCCAAGGTATCAGTATTAAATATCAACTGTTAATAGCCTTAGTAGTTAGAAATCGGAGAGGATATCCTCAATGCTATCCCAATAGTGCTTGTCCACCCGTGTCTCGATTTCTTGCTTGGTCAACCATGCAAAATCTGAGATGTGGTCCCCTTGGGGCTTCACTTGACCGGCCATAATGTGGGCTTTGAAGAAGAATACAATACGCTGGAGAAGAACTCAGCATAGTCAATGACACCATATATTGTATATGCTCACCTCGGCAGTTTCTGGGCCTACTTCAGGTTGCAGTGGCCTGTAAATTCCTATTGGTGCTTTGCCCACAATCCATGTGTCCATCTCGTCGCCGCATTCAGCGAGCAGGTCTTCATGGGCGGCCTAGAAAAAATAAATCAGTCAAGAACAAAGAATGGAGCAGAAGGCGTACTTGGTGAAGGAAGAGGTCCTTCTCGACATCTCCTTGCGGGAACCGCCACGCATCCTTCCCGCTTTCTGAGGTTTGAAGGAGCAGATACAAATTGCGTTGGCCCCGACGGTCAAGACTCTTCACGTCTCCAACAGTGTCCGACGGGTGTGTTCTCGGCATGAGAGCCTCGCCCTCGCCTTCCTGCTGCGCGAGCTGCTCGACAGCCGCAGCATCCGCCGCCCGCTTCTCCTCGCTCACAGTCTCCTTGGGCAGGAACCCAGGACCGAAGGCTAGGCGCTCGCGCTTGCGCTCTTCAAGATTGAAGCGCGTCTCAGTGAGCGTTCCTTGCTTGAAATAGAAGTCGTACGGGAACGGGTTGTGCAGCGCGCGCCGTATCCGCGCCTGGTACGAGTAGTACGCCTGCTCGAAGGGCGTCGGGGTGCGGGTGAGGATGGGGGCGCGGTTAAGGATGATAGACGTGGAGATGTGTGGTTTTGGTGCTTTCCGCGGGCGCGGTGTCTGCGCTACCGTCGGCGCGGGGGGTTCTGAGGCTGCAGCGGTTGCCTCCGTCGCGACTGTGCGGAGAAACGAGAGGCGGCCCACTGCAATAACCTGAGTCATAAATCCTAGAGAAAACTGTGCAATTTCCACTCACCTCGTACGCATTTTGACGACGTCCTTGAAAGCATAGTGTAGACCCTGTTGCAGCTTGGGCTGTGACAAGCTCGCAGCGGACGCCACCCGACATGTCCAAAAATTGTGGTCATGTGACCCGCGAATGGCATTACTTCGGGAAGCGAGTTCAATGTCGGCTTGAACGAGTGCCAGTCCAGATTCCAGCCTGTCCTCGTTAACAATGTCTGTATCCCTTCTCTCAAGCATATATCTCGACAAAAACTCTCAAACAGTCAGGGCGAAGGTCGTTTCATGGGAGGTCATTCTTTCTCCTGCGGCAATCGTCGTACCTGGCTCATTCTGCGTGTAGAACTACCAACGCGCGAACCTGATTACACCTGAAGAATTGGCGTCTATCAAGAAGGTTGACCACCAACCTAGATCGAGAGTAGATTCTCTATATCTATCAAATGGCGGAGAATATGCACTGTTATATCTCAGGCTGCTGAAGAAGTTCTCCAGAGGGGAAACGATGCAGTGCCTCCTTGTCCTCATCGCAGACGCTCTCCAAGGTAAATTGGCCATTCATTGTATTGACATGTCTAACAGATATATAAGACCACGATGAACGTATTCCTCTGTTCTTGAAAGCTAGGGAGGTGGATCCCGATCTTCCATATGAGCCCTTACTGCGGTATGTGTCATCTGCCCCTAACCTACATCATAGTAATGGTCATATCGCAGCGCACTCGGAACTGAAGACGAATTCGTGCAATTGAAGACGGCCCAGATATTAACCGTTCTTCTAAGGCTTGTCTTTATCTTTCTACTGTTTGAATAGATCTGACCTGTTGTGCAGCTCCGAGCGCACACATGCGAACGCTGGTCAACTACAGAGTTTCCTGAGTGTACTCTCGAATTTGATCCAAGGACCGTCCCCCAACAAGCGCGACGTTGCTGTTCAGTGTCTCGAGTCTCTACTCGCTCTCCCCGAATGCCGCCAGGAAGTGATGCGGATGCCAGGCATTATATCTAGGTGCGTCAAATGTTGTACAGCTTGCCTATATGCGCTGCTTACGGATTCTCTAGTTTCATGGAAATTCTCAGGGAGAATCTTGGTCCTCAAATGAACTACCAGGTCTCTGTCTGTTTATGGCTGCTTTCGTTTGAGCAGAACATTGCAGAGCATCTCAATAAGTCAGAATCATAAAGCTAGTTTCTTTGCTTTCTAGTATTGACTATTTTCAGGAAATATGACGTTATACCAACGCTAGTCGAAGTTGCCCAGAATGCCATGAAAGAAAAAGTCATTCGCATCATTGTGGCTACATTCCGAGTAAGTGCACTCAATCTCGCGGTGATATTCAGTTGTCTCATATACATACAGAACTTGGTCACCAAAGCACCCAAAGAAAATCTCCCAGCCATGCTGGTATCGCAAGTACTCCCATTTGTCAAAAATCTGGCGTCTAGAAAATGGTCAGACGAGGATATCTTGGAAGATGTTCAGTTCTTGAAAGACGAGCTGAACGCACGGTTCCAAAGTTTAACGTATGCTAATTGTTATGATGTCTAAATTTCTCTGATCACAAAACCTTAGGACATATGACGAGTATACTTCGGAACTTGCTTCAGGCCATCTCTCATGGACTCCTGTCCATGAATCAGACGATTTCTGGAAGGAGAACGCCGCTAAACTCAATGACAAGAACCATGAGCAACTGAAGTATGCCTTACTTTTGCATTGCAATTATGAAGTTAACATTGACAATACGTCTGTCCAGGAACTTGATCGCAGTTCTGAACAATTCCACTGACGCTACAGCGCTTGCAGTCGCTGCGTATGATATCGGCCAGTATGTAAAGCATTACGATAGGGGCAAGAAGTGAGCTGCACATTCTCATCTTACTGCCCTCATACTCTAATACCTTTCTTATTCAACAGACATGTTGCTGACCTTGGTGGCAAAGCGCGGGTGATGGAACTAATGACACATCCAAATTCAGATGTGAGATATCGTGCTCTACTGTCTGTTCAACAACTTGTCAGCCAACCCTGGCTGTCGGTATGATGCTGAGAGCTTTCGTCTATATTGTAGAGTGGAATGAGGGATTGTTTTATGCACTGAGGACGCTAAATGACAAATCATTTCCCATTATTGTACAAACTATATTATGCAGATACCCAAACTTCACCAATAATGTCGTACTCCTTTAGAGTGGTAGCACGCCTTGGTTTGGTCTTTCTATCGTCCTCTTCTTCTTCTACACTCTCTAGCAGGTGATCTTCAACCAGGAGAATGCGTAAACCGCCTATCGTTGAAAATCCTTTGTGTAACCCAATGAAAGGAAGTTCGAATTCCTGAATTGCTTGAACTTTGGGAGTCCCTTCGCCTTTGCTTTGTGCATTGGCAAAGTTCAACTCAATTGTAGGGAGGACTGTAGTAGAAGGCCCCACAAAAGAGACACTGCCTACAGTTGACAACTTCAGTTCATCCGCTCCCTCGAAATAAGGGCGGGGTAGTATGCTTGAGTTGTCATCAGACATATCAAGTTCGTTTATCACATCGCGAAGAGGTGGTTGAGATGATACTGCGAGAATTTTCTGGTGAGCTAGCGCATAATTAAAGGTCGTGGTAGATGAAGATGGAGTAGAGAAACCAGAGGAGGGCATTCGAGGACTGAAGGCTTCAGGAATTGTAGGAGACGTAACCACAAGGGGCTGAGTCTTCCGAGGTCGGACATGCTGAATAGCCACCTTCACTTTCCGCCTCATATGATCTTTGCCTGTGAAAGGGGCACTGGATGTCAAAATGATTGTAAAGGCTATTGAGAACTCTTTTTCGACGACGAGAGTCTCACGAGGTATATGGCGGACGATAAGTTGGGCCTCAAGATCAGGAAGTTGGTTCGAGGGTAATGCAGATGGCGGATGAGGTGACTGAGGTAGTATAACGCTACTTATTGACGCTCTGCTCATAGCAGGTGATCCCGGACGTGGGACAGGTGGTGGTGTTCCTGTGCGACTGGGTTGGCCGACGGATGGGGAGCCCGGACGAGATAGAGTAGATCCTGCTATGGTCCGTTTGAGGTGAGGAGGTAATGCCGATGCAGGCTGAGGCACTGGTGTTAACGGAATTCTCCGTGACAAAGTAGAGGTTAATAGGCGGCCTGGTTCACCGAATGAGGACCGCCATGATATATCCAGCCTTCCCAGAGGAATTATGCTTCCCGGTGCGTGGACGATGGGGGTCAGCTCTTGATTCTTTGGAAGTAAAACGTATACATATTGACGCATATCTTGCGGCTGTAAAAGGGCCATAGATCCCGTAAATATACTTGTATCCGTTCCATTGTCATTCGGCAAGAAGTTGCTATCCACTGCTTTCCAGGCGTCGGTACATTCTAATCGCATGCGTTCAAAATAAATGGCGTGTTGCGTTAGGTTCTGGATGTGGACCTCGAGGAATATCTTTTCGCGCTCAGTCGCAGAAAGCAACGCAGTTGGAGATCTCGGAACATGGACCTTGGTCTTCACCGCAAGGGGATTTGCCACCTGTATTCATATATGACTAAGTTAACCAGAAAACCACCTATGACAGCGTACTGCAAATTTATAGAACTTTCGGAACGTCTGCAGCGAGGGATCACCCGCATCTTCTGAGGCTCCTGGAACAGAACGCGAGTTCGGGGGAAGACGATATGTGACGGTGCATGCGAGAACGTGCTGGCCGAGTTCCTTGATCTCATGGTGAACGACGCGCTCTATGGTATCACCACCGCGAAGCATGTTACCTGCACCTTCCACCTCCATCTCGAACAAAACAACTTTTGTCGTCACTGTCTGCATTTCCACCTTCGCCTGTGTAACTTCTATCTCGGTCTCTGTTTCATTGTTGACGCACAGGCAACTGGAGAACGTTTCGCCCAGTTGGATTGAGCCAAATGACGATGGCAAAGTGAGAAATTCAGTGGCATGTGTTAGGTCCCGCAGTGTTTTTGGGTGACCGGGTAAAGGTGAGGTTCCTTGAAGAGATAGAATAGATGCGGAGGAATGGGCCTGTGCAGAACCGTTGTAAGAGAAGATATGAATCTGGATATGAAGATCTATAGACTTACAGAAAAAGACGGTGAGCTTGAATAGAATGGTTGCCACGCGCTAGCCAGCTCTGGTCGCTTTCAGTCAAGTTGCAATCAGTCTGGGCGAATCACTTATATAGTCACAAAGCAGATTAACACCAACCGAGACTCGCATTACTTTCAAGGACAGGAGATGCGCAGGTCCATCGATTGCAGCCATATTCGAAAAGGACGATCAAATCTACGAAGCGGTCAATAAAGTGGAAGTAGTGAAGCTAAGTAGTGCGATCAAACCCGCGGGGCGGGTAGTGTCATAGTACAAGCCAACGGAAACAAACCCGTTTATTTACAAACATCACCATCTATTGAAGTTCCCGCGCCGCTGCGAATTTTCTTAGGATTCATTTCAAGCTTGAAACAAGATCATGTTCATAGATATGTGCCATGAAAGAGGCAAAACGAGCTTAGCAGAGCTGGTATGCAGGTGAATAATGATAGAATTGGAATGGGCGATATGGATGGAGGTATGAGCTATGCGTGTAATAGAGGTGATAAGGAAGGAAAGCGATGACTACTGCTACTGAGAAGGCCGTCAGCCCAAGAGAAACAATCAAAATTCATGAAGGATAACCCCGAGAATGTGGAATATACTAGTACGTATAAAAGGACATGACGGAAAACAATATTGGCCGTCAGCCATGGGGGTCTAATGGGTGTGGTGCTCAGCCAACACCACGTCGAGTTGCAGTACATGTAGTGCATATGAAATCCTACATAGATACTTGGACACGTAGAAAAGATCATGCGCGTCCAAGTTGTTCGCCCGTCATCGCGCCGTGCGACTTCATTCAAGGGACCGAAGAAAACGCGCCTCGAAGGAAGGCCTGTCCAAGACAAACTAAAACTTGGGGTATGCCAAACTTGCCGAGAGGCGTCAGGATATTGGTTCACTTGAGTGCGGGATTGATGCTTTTGGTAGATACGAGAGAATAAAGGGGCTCGAAGAGAGTCCGTGCTGCAGGGAAGAAGATTATACCTTGGATGTAGCGTGGGGGAAGTAAGACCAATGAAGGCCTCTTCGATATTGCGATTTACGTTTTTTCGGATAGCGATCATTCAATGGAAATGGAGAAGAAACCGTTATCGCTTTGCGGCGCCTCCTCTGCGAGTGGGTAACTTCTTGATTGTTCTAGGTCCACCTGGTCCAGGAGCAGGAGCGGAGCCGATAGTGAAGAGCGAGGTCCCCCCGCCTCCAGATGTGGACGGAGCCAATGCTATCGGCCCACTAAATGGTGATGAAGGCTGCTGTGGCTGTCCAAACCCACCCCCAGACCCAAAGCCAGAAGAGGGTAATGTCAAGTTTCCACCTGATGCAGGTGAAGCTGGTTGAGACCCGAACGAGAAACCACCATTACTGGAAGGCGCAGGGGCTCCAAACGAGAATGGCGAAGGCTGGTTGAAAGTTGACGGGCTACTTGGAGCAGATCCAGTGGTTGCTGGCTGGTTGAATGGATTTGGGGCCTGGGGTGCACCAAAGCTGAATGCATTGGTAGTCGCCGTAGTGGACGTAGGAGTGGGTGTAGCGCCGAATGCGAATCCACCACCCGACAATGGCCGTTGTGCGTCTTCGGTGGCTTTACCTTGACCAAAGCTAAAAGAAGTCGTTATAGCGGGAGCCGCAGGGGGCGCTGTTTGACTAAATCCTCCGAACGGCTTCGGCGCTTCTGCATTGCTTTCCTTTGCAGCAAAAGGGTTGGAAGTTGATGAATTGAAACTGAAAGGCGCTGGTGCGGGTGCAGGGGAGGTCTGTTGTTGTGCTCCAAAGAACGAACCTGAGTTGGTTGTAGAGGAACTAGAACTGCCGAAGGAAAAAGCACCACCTCCGATGGTAGGTCTCAGATCAGGAGGCTTCTGATTAGCCTGCTGCAAATCTCTGGTTGGACTTTCTTCCATTCTGAATTCGTTTTCCTGCTTAGGAGGGGTCACAGGACGATCAACAGGTGCTACATTAGGTTGGCCAAATGAAAAGAGAGATTTGTTGGATACGTCCGCAGTAGCACTTCCCCCTCCAGAGAAGCCGAAAGAGATAGGCGGAGCAGCAGAGGGTGTCGTCGACGACTGGCCAAAAGAGAATGGCGCAGGCTTGGGAGTAACAACAGATGAAGTAGGCGGGGTGCTTGGATTGGCGCCAAATGTAAAAGGTGCCGGCTTGGGAGCGGCAGCAGATGCAGCAGGCGGAGTACCTGGGTTGGTGCCAAACGTAAAAGGTACCTTCTCCGCCTCTTTCTTCTCCGCGGGTGGTTGAGCAAAAGAGAACGCAGTGCTGCTTGTACCGCCAAACAAAGATTTGGGTGTTTCAACTGCTGGTGTAGATGAGGGAGCAGTACCGAAGAATGACGGTTGGGATGGAGGCGCAGGGTTCTCAAGAGCTAGTGATTGAACAGGTGGGGCACCAAAATTAAATGGAAGTGGAGATGGGGTAGGCTGAGGCTGTGTCAACCCCCCGAAAAGGTTGCCTCCCGAAGACGGCTTAGCAGAATCGCCAAAAGCGCCAAAGAGTGGCTTGGGTGCCAATGTTTCAGGCTTTGCCTCGACAGGTTGAGCTGTACTGCTTGGTGGAGCTCCAAAAAGCGATGGCGTTTCCGTGGGTTTGCCAAATGAGAAGGCGGCCGCGCCAGTCGAAGGCGCCGAGGTAACCTCAGTGCTTGCCTTGGGTATAGGCGCGAATGCTGAGCTGGACCCACCAAAAAGTGATGCAGGTGGCGCAGAATTGGCACCATCGCTGGTAACACTATTTTCCTTCTGTTCGAAACTAGGAAATAGACTTGGAGTAGACTTCGACTCCTCGGATAATTTCTTCACTCCACTGTCCCAGAATGGATTTTCTGGCTCATGGACAGGCTTGCTGAAAGCTGGAGTTGCCGCAGAGGGGGGCGCAGATGGGACTGCATTGAAAGAGAACGGCGCCATAGTAGGATTTGCAGGGACAGAGGCTGGAATACCAAAGTTCATTGGTGCTGGAGGTGCTGGTAATTTTGTTTCCTTCAAAATCTTGGAGGATGCAAAAAAGTTAGGGAGACCTCCGTTGGATGGTGGGGGAGGAGCTGGCGTAGTCGAAGGCACGACAGCAGTGGCTGGAACTTTTAGTTCAGGAGTCGGTACACGAGCTGGAGCCGGAGGAGTTGCAAGTGCAGAGAACGGTTTAGGTGTCTCTGCCTCCTCTTTGCCTGCTGTAGCCAAAGTCATGGTAGGCGGCTTCGGAGAAGTGGCCTGAGAAGACGGCGTTGATGATTTGGCGATAGAAAACGGTAAAGAGGATATAGGGAAGTTGCTCGGGTCATCATCTTTGGATGGTTCCATGGGAGGAGCCTGAACAGAAAAATTAACGGATTAAGTAGCTTAGAGGGTCGGGAACATACCTCTAACGAGAAAGAAAACCCAGGAGGCTCTGCGAACAATGGTACTAGCTTCACTGCCTCCTCTGCCATTTCTCGGCGTCTCTCAGAGCGTTGGGCTTCAGTGTCTTCAGCGTCGGCTTCCTCATCATATTTAGCAGAGAAACGAGATTTAGCAGGGCGCGCCAGATGATTACGATTGGTTGAGCGACCGACACGCAGGGAAGAGCCAGTTGACGTGGTCGAAGCAGCTGTTGAGAACCAGTCCGCACCAGTCACAATTGGGGGATCTGGGATGACACGCACAGCAGCCACCGGAGAAGGTTGACGAGGCCGAGGGGTGTCCTCATTGCCTCTGTCTCCGATCTGCTTCTCTTTCTGGCCGTCACCTTCCTCCTCTGCTTCCTGCTTACGACGTGCCAACAATTTCTTCATACCACCCTCTCCCGCATATGGTTTGGTCTCATTAACCACAGAGCTTCTCCCTGATCCACTTCCTTTTCTGCCGAGGCGATCTTTATCATCTTGCATGAGAACAAGATGCGATTTACGGCGCGATTTGAACATGTCTGGTGTAGTGGTGGCAGTAACAGAGGCTGGTAGATTGGCAGAACGCATGCGGGTGGGTAACAATGGAGTCTTATAAACATCCAGCAGGTGGAGTGCTCTTTCCGCGGGTGCTGCCGTAGTTGTTAGTGCGAAAAACGGAAAATTTCCGAGATGTCAACGTACCATCGTTATTCTCATTATTGGTCGGGATTGTACTGGAGGCCAAGAATAGAGAGCTATGGTGTTGACGAGTGGGAGACTTTGTCTAACTTCCCATCAGGCTACGCTGGAAGGAATAAAGGATTTGAAACTCACCGCTCTAACCGATTCAACGAGCGCACCAAGAGTGGGTGTAGCAGTAGTCTGTACTGGCTGGGTAGTTTGAGCAGGGGGACGCAAGAAGACCGGGTGGGACACAAGAGTATTAAGCGGGGGTGGCTCCGAAATGTATCGCGTAGGTGGTTGTGGCTGGGGCGTGACTGAGGAACGCAAACGGAAAGATGGCCGAGGCGAGCGACGAGGCGATGGGGGCATCGAAACATCGCCATATGAATCGATGGCCATTTCATAGTCGGCAGGCTCTGCTGAAGATGGGGGCGGGCCGAAATTGAAGGCGGAAGACTCGCGCCGAACGAGAGGACGCTGCGGTGGGTCGATTGACATAGTCCGGGTAACCGGAAGATGTCGGCGAGGAGAAAGCGTCGCCCTAGTGGACGGTAGAACTGCAGAGGATGCACGAGGAATAATTGACGACCTGCGCGACGGTTCTGCTCGACGGAGAGCAGCCGCTGGGGGATCAAGATATGGCTGGGACGTCCGTATGGGCGGGCTATGCAGACGCATGCGCTTGGTCCGACGGGATGTCTCGTCATCGCTCTCTAGAGCATGGTCGTCGCCGTACATCGAAAAGTCCTTCCTGTGGTCAACAAACTCTTCGGTGGGCTCCTGGTCGACCTGCCGCCTGCGCTTGCCGGGGGTGCTGTTGTCTGCGTCATCTTGATTGGCGAACCAAGTGAGAGGAGCCTTGACGATGCTCTTGATTGCACCAATAAAAGACGAGTTGTGACGAGCCAGTTTACCCGGCCGCTGCTGTCCGCCGTGGTGTTCGTTGTTCGAGGACGACGCCATCGACGACGAGAAACAAAAGACGCAACAACCACATACAACTCACATCAACCTCCTGTCACTGTCACATGTCACGTACCTGCTCCATGCTCCGCCTCCTCAGCAGAAGGACGTACGCGACCGTAGCTGCAAGCAATACCAGCGAAGGATGGCTATATGTCAATTCGATATTTCCTGTGCAACTCGGCCGCTGGGAGTGAGGCACCTTTCTCTGTTTGTGCGTCTGGCACTTAATCATATTTCCGCCAGTTTCCGCCATTATATCGGCATCCTGCGGCAAGAAAACCTGCTTGGTACTCTTCAAAGCCGTCTTGAGCAACTCTCATCGGTATACAATTTCAAGCCCTTGGAATTAGAACCCCTGCGCAAGGACGGTGGCGTTTTCGTTCGGTTCTCCTACACGCCCTCTCTTTCGGAATCTCTCGCAGACGGTGGCGATCCTTTAAAAGCATTGCAAAATGCTCTCAACGAAGAAGCGAATAAACATGGTGGTCTACCTACTTGGATGGGTGTTGGAAGTAGCGAAATATGGATTGTCAGAGGTTCTCCCTGGAAAGAGGTATGCTACCCATTCAACATTCAACATAGCTGTATCATCTTTGACCAGCTTTAATTGAATGTGATAGGACATGCACCGCTTTGCCTCTCCCATCCTCAAAGTGGCCTTCGAGGGTCCAGACATCCAAGAACAAGCTTTGTACGAACTGTGTCGTGTATGTACTTTTCATCCTTTCGGATTTGAATCTCTGACGTCATCTGCCACTCCAGCCATACGGGCGCATAAGAGATATTTCCCCTCCTGTGCCCGTCCCCGCCGGGAGCCTTCGATCTAGCACCATCACCTACCAACATCTCCACTCAGCAACCATTGCGCGAAATGTGATTCATGGGCTCCATATTCCCTCTCCGTCTGATCCTACCGTAGCAAAAACACGGCTACGTGCACAGTATGAGAAGCCGTTGCAAGCCCATGCTATCCGGGATTGGATGTCAAATCATCCCAAGATTGTGCTACCAATCACTGTGTTCCTTCTCGGCACACTGACATACACTGTCAGTCTCTGGCGAACCAAACTGGTATTACCACACTCAAAATATATTGTTACTAGATATTTGACCCAATCCGTGCGCTGATGGTAGAATCCAAGATGCTTAATCGATTTGACTACCGAAGTAAAGCTTATCACTCTTGATTTCTGATAGCCATTTTTGATCCCTTAACCCCGAACAGAGTCCAAACTTTATCTGTGGTTGCAAGACAAGGCATTTCATTTTTCGAGTCAAAGCGCCAGTACTAAAACTCGTCCAATCGAAGATTCGAGCTCTCCAGAGGTGTGGAAAGAGCGTAAAGCAGCACAAACTGCATTACATGCTTATCTCGCGGATACACCTAGTGCGGTTTTCTCAGTCATGTAACCCAATATAGCGCTGACGAGATGCTACAGCGACAATCGCCTTCGTCCATGGGCCTCAGGGTAGTGGTAAAACAACTATGCTCGAGGGTGTCATTCGAGACTCCGAGCGGAATGCTATTGTTATCGATTGTCGGGAGTTGCTTAATACCTCTACAGACTCTGCGCTTGTCATGGGGTTAGCAGCGCAGACTGGATACTGGCCCATTTTCACATTCCTCAACTCGATGAATAACCTGATTGACATAGCAAGTGTTGGTATAATTGGTCAAAAAGGTGCAATTTACTTGCTGCTTCACGTTGAAAAGTCTGACCATTTTTTTCAGCGGGTATATCAAGTTCTCTTCCTGAACAACTCAAGCAAATATTGGAAGTAGTTACACACGCCCTCAATGGAGTTTCTTCATCACGCCGTTCCACCATACAGAAGCAATTAAAGGCAGCAGAAGAGCTCGAAATGCGCCGCGTACAAGCTGCAAGTCGTCAGCAAGCCATTCTAGAAGGCACATGGCATGATGGGCGTCTGGATTGTATTGCTGGAAACGGGATTATGAGTGAACTTGGCGTCGGCGATGAATTGTTTGACGGAGAGGTGACTGAGCATCTTCAAAGATATGAAGAGAGCATGCAAAAGAACAAGGACGAGCAAGATCATCTTAATCGGAGGCAGAAGACATTGACAGAAGTGGAAGTCATAACGTCGTTGCCAGTTGTCGTTATCCGTAATTATGCGGCTAATTTTGGGTCGACCACCAAGGAAGATTTGTTGGTTGTATTGGCCCAGTGGGCAGCGAAGCTCGTCGAGAATCGCGTACGTTCAGTTCCTTTCTACTCCTTGTTATTTGTGATGAATGACGTTGGATAATAGATTGCACATGTCGTAGTGCTCAGTGATAACCGAGAAAACGCGAAGCGGCTCACAAAAAGTTTGTACAGTTTGCTGTCTTCTGATCAATGTCACTACACTATTTTTACAGCCTTGCCATCGAAGCCATTGAATTCGATAGCGTTATCCGACGCGGATGCGTCAAGTTCTTTGTCGTTTGTGAAACAAAAACTGCACGACTCGGGGTCCGATATCGGTATCTCAGTGCAGGATGCACGGCACATTGGACGCCTTGGCGGACGAGCGAGTGATTTGGAAAGTGTATGTGTCTGGCATAATTCAAACCGCGGTAAATTCACAACCAAACCACAGCTAATACACAAAGTACGCAATGGAATGAAAGTGGACGAAGCCGTAGAAGATATCATCAGCCGAGGCGTAGCGGAGATGCAGAAAAACGCATTCGGGGAAGACAGCGAAGATGCAAAAAATCTTTCGTGGTCGCGGTATCAGGCTTGGAAAGTCCTCAAAATATTGGCAACTGCGCCAGAAGTTGGCTACTACGACACGCTTGTTGACTTTCCCTTCAAGGGAGACGAAACTGCTTTGAGGAGTATGGAACACGCCGAATTAATATCCATTTCGACAAGGAATGGACGACCATCTACGATTCGCCCTGGGAAGCCGGTGTTGCGATGGGTTTTCGAAAGGATTGTAAATGGTATGTCTTCAAGATCCATGAAAGTGTGCAATTAATTCATAATAAAATGTATAGATAAATACTTCCAGGCCACACAGGAACTCGCCTACAACGAGAAGCAGATCCTTGATACAGAGGCAAAGATCGACAAATATGAACAAGAATTAGCCCTTCTCGTAGATACCATGAAGAAGGAGCAGCGACCATGGTATAGCTTCCGTAGGAGCCCATGTGTCGATCGGGCTCGGTCTACTGGAGAAAAGCTGGCTATTGCCGAGCGCAAGGTTGCACTGCTGGAACGCAAGAACGTAGAATACAAGCGTCTGTTAGCGAAGGAGGTTTGACCTTATTGTCATGTGAGATGACATCACGCGTCATGTACTATATTTACCCCCGCTCAGCGCTCTCCACTTTAATATTAATCCTTCACCATGGAGTCGCTTCAGGTTGCTCTATTCAGCACCGTTCAGAACACAGCGATCTTGTTCAGAGATGCTCTACTCTCCCGAGCATGGTCTTATCCCATCCTCGGCATTACTTACCTTGCTACACATCCCGTTCTCTACAAAGCAGTGACACCCGTTATCAGCAAGGCTATCGCAACCTCCATAGGTATCACAGGAGCCCTATTTTTCTTCACATATCTTCCCCAGGTCGCTTTTTGCGCCCTATTTTCAGGACCACTTGCATTCTTAACTGCCGCAATTATGGTCTTCTCCGAAGCGTACATCCTCGTGTCGATAGTAGCCAAAGCGGCCTTCTTGAATCGCGCACAAGACCGCATATGTACGTCGCCTTTGTGATTCCGGGAGCTCCTAACTCAAGCATTATGGATGGCCAAAGTTGATGCAGTAATGCTGCAGCAAGGAAATCAGGCGCTCGTGGAGAGAGGCAGGCAAATCAGCTCTAATTCGTCAGGATTTAAGATACTCGGCAGATCAATCACCAAACCTCTTGATACATTCTCCAAGGGAGGAATGCTGAGATATGTGCTTTCGCTACCCTTAAACTCCATTCCGCTATTCGGGACCGCATTTTTCCTGGTATACAATGGTCTGCAGGCGTCAATTTTTTAAATACCATTCGCACGAACTACCTCACGCTTCTTTCAGGCACCAAAGCTGGCCCACTATTTCACGCGCGCTATTTCCAGCTCAAGAATTATGACAAGACCACTCGAGAAGAATATGTAGAGAAGAGACGAGGGGCATACACAGCGTATGCCTATTTGTACTCCGGGGATGCCATTATGCTAATGCGTTTCGTAGTTTTGGTGCGGCAGCACTTGCGCTGAATCTTGTGCCTGTTGTTGGCCTCCTATTCAACATAACATCGACTGTTGGAGCCGCTCTGTGGGCAAGCAATTTGGAAAAGAAGAGAGCATCATATAGCAATGGAAGGACGGTGGACAAAGCAGGACAATCCGTCGCAGATGGAGTGGGAGGAAGGAAAGAACAAGTGCGGGTGGTTATGTGAACAGTAGACCATGTAAAGCGATAGCTTATGTAATAGTAACTTCTCCACGGCGCGCAGCGAGAATGCTTTCGGCGCAATGTTCTGACCGCTGTTCACGACAGCCATGTCCGACTCCCAGCAAAGAAGGGAGATCGACGCATTTTTCAATTTCTTTGCTACCTTTGCCCTCACACGTCCAGTCACCACAATCGCGGACCTCGCAGACGGCAGCGCCCTCTTCGATGTACTTTCCATTGTGTACGTCGTTAGCGACCAATACTATTCCTTGTTTGACCGACCGTAATCAAATATGTTATACGTTTTACAGCGATGCGGACTACTTTCGCCAATCTACGCGGCCGTCGGCGCAGCCATCGGAGAACTGGGTTCTACGCTTCAGCTCCCTTAAACGCCTTTACCGCCTTATGACCCAATACTTTGCCGATGTTCTTCAGAAACCCACATCAAGCCTAGACGTTCCAAACTTGCAGGCAATAGCCAAGGACCACAATTTACAAGCTATCCTCACATTATGCCGCCTCACCATTGTGATCGGCGTCCAGTGCGAGAAGAACAAAGAGTTCATCGACAAGATACAGGGCTTGAGCGAAGTTGACCAACATTGTTTAATGAAGGCTATTGAGCAAGTGAGTACCGTTCCTCTTTGGGAGCCGAGAATACCGAGGGACTGAAATCCGCAGGTTATGACCAAGATCGCAGTCGCCCCTGCAGTGGATGATTCCACCGAGGCGAGTATGACAGAGTGCGTCGTAATCTTTCATCAGCATGATACCAATTTCCTGAATATCACAAATTAGAGACGATCACTATTACCGGATTCAATCCGAGCGAAGTCAGATATTTTCAGAGAAAGAAACGCTGGAAAAGGTGTATACCGCTCTGCTTGAAGAGCACCGCGCACTCCAAACCGCGCATGACGACGTCGTGTCAGAAAAGGAAGAGGCACAGGCACAAGCACGACAACTAAGACGCGAAGCAGACACACGACGGAACGACAAATCGGATGTAATGATGCGGGCAGAAATGGACAGGCTGCGAACTGAGCTGTGAGTGTTCTATTTTGCATGGACACTTGTTAGACTAATGCAATCCCTCTAGACAGAAAAGCGAAGATAATCTGGCTATGGCCGAATCAGAACTAGACAAGCACACGAAAATTATCACAGAGTTTACAAGGAAAGTGGACGAATTACAGATCAAAGCCGACGAAGCCGTTAAACTGAAAGACCAAGTTGATGAGTATGTTAAACTTATCAGGGACTTGAGCTTGTTATTTACATTATCTAGATACCGCCACGCAGCTGATAAACTCCAGAAGACGGAGAATGTCATGGAGAAATACAAAAAGAAACTCCAGGAAGGCGCAGATCTGCGGCAACATGTTAAGGCCAGTCAATTCGTATGCTCGACTCTAATTTGAGACCATACTCATCGTATAGCCAGGCCCTCGAAAAACAAAATGCAGACCTTGTGGATAAAAATGCGGCATTAGAAGACGAATATCGCAAAGTGGCTGCGTTCAAACCGCTCATGGAATCATACAAAACACAAATTTTAGACCTTGAGTCCAAGAACTCGTCAAAAAGCCAAGAAATAGATACGCTGAATTTCGAGCTGGAGCAAAGTCGTACCAAGCTTAGAATCACGTTGGCTGAACGCGCAAAAGATGCTGAAGCCCTCGAGCTTTACCAAGAACGTGTACGGGAACTTGAGTTAACGTCCACCGGGCGCACAGGCCGCAGTCGCATAACGTCCAGCAGTGGTTTAACACCTAACGGCGGCCTTTTATCACCTGGGCTAGATGTGAATAGACCTGGTACCCTTTCGGCAGAATTGGCGGCGGAGGACGAAGAGCCCCATTCCTCAGACGCGGAAGGAGATGACGACCATGGTCTCGGTGGTGAACTGGACGCTGCGATTACAGGCACAACAATGACTGATTTGAAATTGCAAATTCGGAGGCTTCAGCGCGAACTGGAAGCTGTCAAAAAGAACGAGGCACACGCCAGCAGGTTGTTAGTGCTTGAAAATCTGCTGGAGGATGCAAATCGTATGAAAGCACGGTATGAAGCCGACTATCTTGCCGCCCATAGGGAGAAACTCGTCTTACAGCGCGATTTGGAAGAGATACGGAGTGGTAAATCCCTAGGTGATGGGTGCGTCTCACTGCTTCCGTTTTATTCACCGCTGAAATGCGACTTCTTACTTCAACAGAGCGGAAGCGGCCATCGCACTTCGACAACGGCTTAACGAAACTGTGGACCAATTCGAGGCACTGCGCAAAGCAAATGCTGAACTTGAGGTGAAATACGACACCCTAAATCGAGAACTGACAATTGCAAAATCAGACTGTATGCAACTTCTTCTTGACACCCTGATTTTTCTGATTTTTCTTTCAGTGACGCTGGTGAACAAAGACCAGCTTGAAATTCTTGCCACCTTGAGGGAATCTGTCAACGAAGATAAACTCGACCTCGAGGCAGATGTAGAGCGGCTAAAGAAACAAAACAAAGAATTGAGCGAGAAAAATCACATGCAACTTGAGCAGGTCAATGGGCTCCTACTTGAGAAAGTTAATCTACAGAGCGAGGGAATTGGCCAGCGCGAGAGGATGCTCCAGCGGGAACGAGACTTTGGGTACCGTCGTCATTTCACCACCCTCTTTTATTGAGGATCTGTTATGTGTTGTTAATGTGTGCTTGTACAGTGATCTCCGCGCGACGCTGTCTGGTAAAGACCTTCCGGAGGACGTAAAACAAAGACTACTTGCGATGCATGAGGAAAATCTTAATTTGAAGGAGTCCTACAAGAGTGCTACAGAGAAATTGACGAAAGCCAAACAGGTTGGTTTCGGCTCTTTCTGTGTGCCGGTTTGTTTACTAATTATTTACGGCATGTGAAGTTTATCAAATCGCAAGACAAGCTGTTTAAGGATCAGCACGCTGCCGCTGTAGCCACTGTCTCCGTACGTTACATATATCCTGACAGGTGTCCGCATATTTATCCCCATGCAGAAAGGGACGTTTGAGGAGGCAGAGGCAAGTTTCCGCTCACAAATCAAGGTTCTGGAAGAAGACCTCGCTAGGCAGAAGGTCAGTACTCCCATTTTATCAGCTTTTGTAGTATTTGCGCCTCTCAACATGAAAAACAGTGTTTAATGCAAGAATCTCAAAAGAGATATCGTCGTGAAGAAGCATGTGTGCTAAGCATGAAGATTCACGACGAAGGCATGCAAACTATTCGTAAACACCTCTTGAATCCACCTCGGGTAGAAAAAACGAGTTTCTTGAGCCAGGAACGAAATAGGGTAATATACAGAACAAGTACATGTCAGGCACAACCTAACAAGTCTTTAACAGAGCTCTCATGCGATTCAAAGCAGTACAGGAGGCCGTGGTTTCTAGAGGGCGGATTTGATAGTTTTCTACCATACATTTTTCTGGGCTTGTTTATCTTTCCATTCCATCATCACGGAATCATGCACGACCAACACCCTCCATCATTATTATGCCTTCGTTATACCCTGCATTATATAATTTCTAGCATAGCTCATCTCTATACATACAGTCAAAGTCAAATCATTGGACATATGGCGATTGTGGAGTTTCTATACCATACTATCTTTGTACAATTTTTCTGGGCCTCTGACGCGCTTATGGGAGTGACGCCGGCGATTGTTACCCTTTACCTCAATCCGTGGCGGATGAGTTTGCTGTGTATGCTATACGACTGAATGTGGTGTGCACGCACACAGGTCTAAAGTTTATTCCTGCTACATGTATCTTGCGATTTATCAAAGCAGCATGCGTCCAGCCCATCGTGGCATGGGCGTACACTCACGAATATTTTCGACACCCGAAATCCAGCTGACAAGGCGCTCGAATCCCATTCCAAAACCGGCATGTGGCGCACCGCCGTACTTCCTCAAGTCCATGTACCACTCGCTTCCCGTCAGATCCCCCATCTTTTGCTCCAGAATATCAGCCCGTTCTTCGCGGACGCTACCTCCTACCAGCTCTCCCACATGAGGAACTAGGAGGTCGAAGCAAGCCACTGTTTGCGAATCGTCGTTGACACGCATGTAAAATGGTTTCAGTGCCGCCGGATAATCTGTGACAAACACTGGACCGCGCACGAGCTTCTCAGCCAGCCATTTTTCATGCTCACTTGTCAGTGAATGTCCCCATGTTGGCGTGGATTCGAATTGGGTTATTGGTCCAGCTGCCTTCAGTTCGAAAATTGCCTCTGTATAGCTCATCTTGTTCCACGGTGTCTGTTGGCTGAATGCATCCAACAGTGTTTGTCGTCGGTTGCTGTCCCCATCCTTCCACAGAACATCGATGTCCTCAGAACCAATGACCTCGCTCACGGCGTCTTTGAGGAGCGCCTCGGTAAGGTCGCATACACCATGCACCCCATTCTGTGGAAACGCCCATTCTGCCTCCAACATCCAAAATTCAGCAAGATGCCGTCCAGTAAGCGAGCGTTCCGCCCTGAAGCATGGGGATAGGGTGTATACACGGGATATCGCCATTGCGAGCGCTTCTAAATGCAATTGATGCGACACGGTGAGAAATGCCGGACGGGAGAAAAACTCAGAAGGTGGAAGAGGCGCTGCTTTCGGTGCAGCGGCAGGGTGTTGGGAATTGACTAGTGCAAGGCGGAACGCCTCCCCTGCTCCTTCTGCATCATTACCCGTTATGACAGGTGTATTTACGTAGCAAAACCCTTGCGACTAAGAGGCCCTGTGAGACGAAGCTTATATAGCAGGTGAAGATGTCTTACTGCGAACCATTTATCTATCTGGCGGCTTAAGGCGTCGCGTACTCTGACCATTGCAGCAATTTGTGCAGTACGTGCACGGAGGTGAACATGGTCCCTTAAATATTCTGGTGTTAAATCTTTTTTCTGTATTGGATATGCCTGCGCGGAACAGTCAAGATAAATTGATGTATATTACAAGCAAAATCGTACCTCAGGATCGCATTCGCCGAGAATCGCTACTTCTCCGTGTTGATCGACACGCAATTCGTGTGACTGCCCAGAGCCAATGGACGTTACTAGCTGACCAGTAAGTCGTACGGCTGCACCATTCGTTAACCTGGAAAAAAAATTAAAAGTTGACATTGTCCTGATAGACGAAAGCAGCTGCGACGTACTTTCGTAGAAGTTCGTCATCCTTGCCCTTGAGCAAGACGGCCTGGAGTCCCTTGGCTGAACTTCCATCGGTAATAACCGCGAATGATACATTTTTTTGCTTTCGAATGGATTTAATCCAGCCTGAGACAGTCGTTACACTATCCGTGGCTGGTGGCCTTTCCAGGAGCTGTCTGATAGTCGGAGCAAGGGAGAATCTGGAGGCAGAAGTAGCTGTAGTGGAAGCCAACCGTCGCAAGATCATGATCGACGCACGTGAAGAACAGACGCGACGTTGTGCGCGCAGCGCGTTTATACAGCAACATCAAATAGGTCCCTCACATGGTCGGGCGCGCCCGGCAGGACCCATTCCACCTCTTAGGCTATGTACTCGGTTTGCCGAATTTACGACGATTAGTTTGCGATTAGTCCCACTTTTCGCGATCCCCACTAGAGAATAACGTACCCAAAGCCCTTCCAAGACGCTGTGCGGTTAGAACGTAACCCTTCAACGCGATTATGACTCATTTGCGTTCTCACATTGTCAAGGCAGCCTATGACCTCTTGACTTGATGTTAGCAAGAACCATGACGAACTTTGTAATCGACGGCAGCGTGCTAGAGGGTGGAGGCCAGATCCTCCGCAACGGAGTTTCTCTTTCTGCCCTTCTCTCGAAGCCGATAACTATTCAGAAAATTCGGAACAACAGGAAGCCTCCCGGACTGAAAAATCAACACCGGACAGGTGTGTATTACTGAGTGAAAGACGTGTTGTTGGCTAACCATAACCTTTCTATCAGGTTTGGAGCTCGCTGCAAAGATTGCCTCCGCGAGTCTCACAGGCGCGACCAATAATTCTACAGAAATTGAGTTCGTACCAGGGCGCATAGACCTGCCAAATCACCACTATGCGGACACCGTAACAGCTGGCTCCACCACCCTCCTCTTGCAAATCGCACTTCCTCTACTCTTATTCTCCCCAAAGCCTGCACCGCCCTCTTTGCTGACATTGTTCGGCGGGACCAATGCCACAATGGCGCCTCAGATAGACTACACAAAGAACGTCTTTCTGCCTTTTGCTCGACGCCATTTTGGCATTGGCAAATCCTCTTTGGACATAAAGAAGCGCGGCTACTTTCCGAAAGGTGGAGGTGAGGTGCATTTCAGCATCGAGCCTCTGTCAGGCCCAGGTCAGAAACTGCGGAATATAACACTACTAGAGAGGGGTAAGGTCAAATGGATTGCCGGGATTGCACATACTGGAGGACTACCTCATGTCATTGGGCAGGGCATGATAGCTGCCGCTGAAAAGCAGCTCGTGGTGGCTGGTTATGGAAAGAAGCAGGAATCTCAAATGACAGCATCTGTGCAGTCTAATTCTCCAGAAGACAGCGATGTCACGGTGTCCATCACGTATATGCAAGAACCGAGGGGTTTGACCAAAGGCCCTGGTAGCGGTATCGTACTCTGGGCAGAACTTGAAGGTGGCGGTATGATAGGAGGCAGTGCCGTAGGCACGAAAAATAAATCAGCGGAAAAAGTTGGTCAGGAAGCTGCTGATGAATTGATTCAAGGACTGGCCAATGGCGGATGTGTGGATGAAGTCAGTGGCAAAGCCCTCTCTTGTCTTTTTTCAATCTGACTTGCTGTTCTACATAGTGGCTGCAAGACCAAATTATCATACTGATGGCTCTAGCAGAGGGCAAGTCCGAGGTAATGTGTGGACCAGCTGGTTTAAGTCTTCACACAAAGTGCGCATCCCCTTCTGTACTTATCATCGCCATGGCTCATCTGACATTGTTTTGCTAGGACTGCCATATGGCTTGCTGAACAGCTCACTGATGCAAAGTTCGAAGTTGAGGAACAAGCTTCAGGCAATGTTATCATACGCTGTCAAGGAATTGGTTATACAGCACCTATAGTAGCTGCAGGACCAGAGTCATCGATATCCTAAATTATTGCCTTGACAGGGTTCCAGGTTGCAATTTCCACACAGGTCGTACAGTTAAACATACGGAGATTGTTCCAGTATTAAGTAAAGTACAGAATCATTAGGATGTTTCGAAACAAGTTCGATGTTAGCTGCACTACTAATAAATATATACATGTCAGAAGCAATCCATAATCCACTACATCTACCGATTCCACGATAGCAAAGACATGTCCCCGAGTCGTCTAAATTTGTCTAGAGGTCAATATCAATAACCAAGGAGATAAAAGTGATCCACAGACCTTGGCTTAATAAGGTGTCGTGCTGTACCTAAGATTGCTAGAAGGACGAAGATGGACGACGCTGCGACATACGCCCATCCGAGGAAAGGATTTTTCCCTCCAATCCACGACACAGTCGAAATGACGAATGACTTAGTCCCTTTGTAAGGCAGGACGGGGAAGTCTGGATAAAGACTATCAACACAAGTAAAGTAGTTCGCTGAAGAATCTTACTCATTCCGATGACAATTCTGTATCGGCCTTTCTGCATCGTGTCTGCGTCATTCCTTCCATAAAGCTTTGTAAATGTGGGCAGCCCTGCTGTTCGCATCCAATTTTGAAATTGCTCGTCGTTTTTCAGATCCGGAGGGGGTGTAGGAGGCATAGCCTCCAGGTACAGGGTTTGATACATATTTCTTTGACTCTCCCGGCCATGCAATTCCCGTGAAAGAGAATACGTATTCTTGGGATGGATTGGATTCGGTAGGGTTCAACAGCGTGGGTGCACTAAATGTGTCTGGAAATGATAAATTACGGCGTATGCATAGATATATGAGCAGGAACATACCATTGAATAAAGAATTAGCAATAAGACCACATGGGTAGATGGCTGTATTGTTGATGCTCGAGAGGGGTTTGCAATCGCTACTGTCAAGGGTCTTCACTGACACAAATTTGCCTTTTAGCTGGTCGGAGTTCAGACTCTTTACGTATCGACGGTGATTCTGGAAGAAGTTTGTTAGTTTGTAATAGAAAAGGACTGCCGGTTGAAGGTCAATAGGGACATCGAATTCGACGATGCACTGTTTCTGTGCGCTAACATCCGTGACAGATGCATTCTGAGAATTGTCGAGGAAAGCATATTGTGGAGCAGAAGGATGGGAGTTCTTCTCTTCTGAGGAGCGGACGCGGTATGAATATTTGTTCGAAGGTAGGTCAACAAATTGTAGTGAATCCAGCGATGTCGCGGCTGTGAGCGTCTCGCAATCAGTGTAGTCGAAGGTCATTTCTGACACAAGCGACGAGCCCCATATTAGAAGGCCACCAATGGGCGCAAATAGGATGCCGATTATGAAAAGAGTGGGGAGGACTGTTTTCGGTGTGAGGATAGGCTGCCATGCCTTGAGACGCTGCTGCTTGAACGCAGTGTCTGGAAGCGGGGTGAGCGGGGCAGCAGGACGAGAGAGAAAGACGTACTAGCAGGGCGTTTCCAGCCGCCCTTCTCCTTCTTGTTCTCTGAGGAGTCGCCCGAGTCTGAATCCTGCTTTTTCTTGCGGTTGAAGAGACTCATGGTGGACGCTGGGAGAACGTAGCTGAAGAGCTTGGCAAGCCGGCGCAGCTGACTGTCATCGGCACCCGGTGTACATCACGTAAGCGCGCTCACCATGTCTCCGTCCTCCGATGCTCTCGCAAATCCGACACAAGCCATCGCCCAGCTTTACATCGCCAACAAGGCCCAGGGCACCGACACTTTCCCCAGGACCGTTGCAGACCACTTCAAAAATATATTCGCGTCTCCACATGCTCTCGCAGAGGTGCGCACGCGTCGTGTCTAATTAGCGAGCGCGTCTTATTATTGTGCCACTAGATCCCAACGTTGGATTTGGTTCATCCGACGCAATCATTCTCCAATGGATCTCTAGTGGTATTCAACTGCATGATTCAGGACACTTCCATATCTCCGGAGCTTTATCTGTCGACACTCAAAAACGGGGGCTGCGGTGGTTGGGGCATCACCGACGATCTCAGCTCAGAAGACGACGTGAGATACACCGATCTTAGAGAGTGTTCCGTCTTCTGGGGTGTCTCTGTACCCGGATTAAGCTCTTGGTGCTATGGTGGATCCAGCCAAACTGCTGCTCACCCAGCCCAACCACATAAATATCCCATTCCCAATGCACCTCATATTGGCGTCCAGATCAAGGTTGTTCAAAATGATTTCTCTGCCAAGTGAATCTAAAGTCACTTCTCTCAGATATACGACGAAAGTCTCGCGCGACCTCTCCGAACAACGGATTTGGTATCTTTCATCGGGATCCTTTCCTCTGAATCGTAAGTCCTTTCCTTTAATCAAACATTGATAAGAAACCAAGCATCCCCCAGCCTTCATGCGTCCCTCGAAGTATCAGAGCATAGAAATGTGCCAACCCTGCATGTTCTCTTTTCAAATTCTATCCCTACAACTATTGTTCAACGAGAATATCCGGAACCCTCGATTTTTCAAGACGCGAACACCATCCGAGATGAACTCATAGCTTGGCTCGCGGATGAGAGTTTGGGCGGAGATCGCGTCGTGGCTGAATGGATTCTTCTTTGCGCCATTGCGAGAGTGTATGTCTGATACCTGATCATCCTCATCTGGTCTTATGTCTTTGCAATAGGCGCTCCAGACATCCACCTGTCCTTCCTCTGTCTATGACAGTTGCGAATTTCCCGGCACACGCCGACCATCCCGATGCGAAACCTGTCCTATCTAGTGTTCTGTCCCTGATATTTCCTCTGCTTACTTCCACTTCACTCTCGCTGGAAAACTTGAACAAAGACCTGTTTTGTCCAGAGTCTAAAGAGGAAGATTTGCACAGTGGCCTGCTTCAACTTCCCAAGGGTACGGTTCTCATCATGGACGAGGGTGCTGTAACTGAAGGTGGAATTTCCAATCGAGGTGAGCTCAAAATGTTTGCCCCGAAATTAGAAGTAACAACGCTTATGTCTAATGTGCCTAAGGCGTCACGAATATTCGTGTCGCTCAAGAAATGATGAAATCGCAGACCCTTGATTACGTCTTCCCTTACAGCAGTTTCCATTTTGAAACAGATGTCTCTTTCGTGATCCTCACAGAAGGCAAAAAGAGCACGTTTTTCCAGGTACGAATGCACCAAGCCTGCTCCACAGGGTAGAATTTGAAGCTTTCTGGGCTGTAGACCGATGTCACCGTCTCTCTTCAACAAGCGTCTTCAGATGATCCAAGTGGCAAATTTTACAAACCTGCCGATGCTATAAAGCTTCCCCCTCCCGAAAAGTTGCTTCAGTTTCGACAGCTCATCGGCGGTGCAAAAGTAGGCAATGTGGTGGTCGGAGAGGCTACTGGAAAGGTAAGTTTCTGTATATCACGTTCAGCGACGAACGTTCGCATTAATGACCAACAAAAGTATATTGAAGAGGACTTTGTTCGAGAACGATCAGCTAGCACTGATAAGAAAAGTTCTCTGACTTCGGACGACCTTATTCGCCGAATGCTGATTGCAAGGTAAATATTCTATCCCTAGCACTTTCAAGGATATAACTGGTTGCAGGCTGAAAGCGCTTCTGTCCCATCAACCTGGAGTGACAATCAAACATTGGGAAAGTGCGAAGGCACTGGACCAGTACGCTATGTGATAAGCACGATATTTATGTACAAATTAGACGGAAAGTAACACTATTTACATGTGAATAAGTACAATGAATGTTTAGCCAAAGGTAGCATATATGTGAAGGGGCTAGAGTTAACACTATAATATTGAATACCTACAGAATATGGACGTAAATGCAGGGGTGAAACTAATTTAAGGCTTAGGTTTTGCAGCTTTAAACTTTGTTTTGGGGTTGGCGGAGAGAGTCGTCGAAGAGGATGTTGGTACAAAGCTTGGTCCTGTAATTGGTGGTGCCTGGTACACATGCTTAGATTGCGGCCTTGGAACAGTAGTTGTTTGAGCAGTGGAGGATGAAGCAGTGCTACTATAAATTGTCACTCAAGATCGCCAGACAGAAGAAAAGGGTGTATCTACCTTGGCTCGACCGTAGCAGCAGTCTTGTGACTGATACAGATTTGAAGGAATCTTTGGCCATACGTAACCCATCTCTCGTTAGCGTAATTATTTGCTGCAGGTCCGTCTAAGTCGATGGCATCAATTAAGTGTTTCTTGAAGCTATTGTAGTCTGCAGTAACAAGTGAGTCAACATAATGACTGCTCACTCTTGGGAGGCATACCTTCAGGGCACATGGCACTGATGAATGCCAAAACGTGATCAGGGAAGATGTCAGTTGGGTCACTAATCTTTGTTTCTAGCATGATCTGCGGAATAAGTCGAATTTGAATGTGAATTTGGATAAGTAGTGTTCGAATTTAGAAATATATACCTTATCGCGCAGTCTGATCATTTTCTTGTACAACACTGTCACCTTATCGTCGTCGGAATCAACCGAAACAATGGGAGTTATTTGTGGAAGCGGTGTGGGGGCTGTCCGGGATGTAGTTGCAAGCGTCGAGGACTCGGATAATGGCCGCGTCATTGAGGTACTAGCAGAGAGGTTCTGCGCTATCGCCGGTGAATTCAGCTCAGGAATGCCATCAAAATGACTATCATCAAGGTCATCCGCATACATGTCGTCGTAGCAGTCAATCGGATCTTCCTCTATGGCTTTCTTCTTGCCCTTCTTAGAACGCACAGGGGCGTCAACAACGTACTCAGCTGGTGCCTTGCGTTGTCTGGGCTGTTTTGCAGATGCTTTTGCAGCTGTCGTAGTGGGACGCCAGTCAATTACAACCTGCTGATTCCTCTTGGAAAAGTCATCCGCTGCATGGCCGAGCTAGAGACAGGGGATATTGATCAATGCGGATACAAAGAAAATAATCATGAGAACCCACTGCAAGGTATTCTGTATGGAATCCAGATGCATTCTGAGTTGCCACCTTTGTAACCAATCCGAGGTAAAGCAATTCATCGAGCATAAGATCGACCAACTCCTTCGGTAGATCGCTACAAGATCCGTATTCCGGAAGCTTGTCCAGTCCCCTGCTCATAATCTCGGCGGCTTTAGATCCTCGTAAAACGTTTCCAAATACAGTAAACGTTATTTTATCTGAAGTAAGTTTCTTTGCCAGATTTACGCCATCTCGGACATATTTTGTAACGTCTCTCGATACCGTTTCTCTGTCGTCTTGGCAGGTATCACAGCCTCGTTTGCAAAGTGCTCGGTCGAAGTCTTCATCGAAGTGACGCAGTAATTGAACGCGGCGGCACACGGATATCTTCTTACAGAACTCGTATACCTCTCTGACAGCTGCCTCCTGTCTTCGTTTACTTTCGGGAGTCGCATCTTCCGACTTTTGGATCTGACTCTGTAATTTGTAGAGGTCATTCCCGGAATAGACTAGCTTTTTTTAAGTTGGTTGCGTACTGTGCAATGAAAGTAAGACATACACATTAAACAATCTGCGGGTTCGCCATCGCGACCTGCTCGTCCCGTTTCTTGATAATAACTAGTAATATCAAACCGTCAGTAACATACACCTATTATGGGAAAAGAATTCCAACCCAGAAAGTGTTTTTGGCATATCGTAGTGAATCACGAAACGGACTAGCGTTGATCAAGTTAATTTCCAAACATTCACAAGAAAGGCACACTGAAAAAACTCAACCGTTTGCTTTATCTATACCCATTCCGAAGGCAATCTTCGCAACAGGTCAGATAGTACCATGTGAATGGCAATTGTTAGGAGGTGACTTACAGTTGCCACTATGATGCAGACCTTGCCAGATTGCCAATCATCAATCACTTGATCCTTCTCCGCTGTCGCCATTCCTGCATGGAAATGAGCGGCATTCAGGCCGAACCTATCCCGCATATTTCTGGCTACTGTTTCGCATGTTTGTCGAGCCAGACAATAGACAATACCTGCATGCCCTTGATGTTTCGAAGTGATAAAACTTGTTAAGTCGTTTAGAGGACTCCCCCGCTTGGTTTTGACGATGTAATTTAGGTTGATCCGATTGAAGGACTGGGTGAAGGAAATATGATCTTTTCGCAATTTGAGTTGCGAAATGATATCGCACACAGTTCTCTTGTTGGCCGTTGCAGTTAGCGCCATTATTGGCACGTTAGGGTACCTTTCGCGCAAAGATCCTAAAGATGTGTACTGAAGAGCAAGTTCAGCATACAAAGCACCTATACAACACCATGAACAAACTTACTGCATCTCGGAAGTCTTGGCCCCATGTAGAAATGCAATGGGCTTCATCAATTACAAAGCGTGCCAAAGATTGCTCATCATAAAGCTTTTGAAGTATTTTGCTGACAGTCGCATTATCGCGCAGTTTTTCTGGGGTGACATACCACAAATTTGGTTTAGATCTGCATGTAACGAGTCGACTCCAGTCATCACCACCAGTTTCCGAATTCGAAAGGAGGGCATTGACATTCTTCTTGATTAAGCTATTGACTTGGTCCTTCATGAGAGCAAGAAGAGGGGACACGACAATTGTGACACCCGATGTTTTACCGGTGGTACAGACAGCAGGTAGCTGGTAACAAAGGCTCTTGCCTCCGCCTGTGGGCATCAAAACAAAGACATCCTTCCCCTCCAAGGTCGCAGTTATTGCGCCGAGTTGATTCGGCCGAAAACTGCTGAGCTCAAAGATGTTATGCAGCTGCTGGTAGATTTCTCGATGATACGGGCTGGAATCTGAAGATGTTTCGCTGGCGAGCTGTAGGGCCGTTCCTGCCCCAGATCCAGATCCAGAAGCCAAAGGGACATCCAATTTGGGTTCCACGGGAATATCTTCAAACGCCGCCCAGTAGTCGACATCGACAGGAGCCTTCACAGCAGGAACAGATGCTTGGTGACAGGCGCTATTGACAACAACGGCCGTATCTCTGAAAAGTGTTTTGGGCTCTTGAATAGATTTCATTGGAGGGATGGAAGGAATAGAATGGCTAGTTTGATGTTGCTTCTGAAGCCTTAAGAGTCCGTCGATCTCTTCGAGACGAGAGCGAATAAGTTCTCTATTATGTAGCGATTATAGTCAGATTTGAAGCAAGGCTACAAAATCTCTGGTAATCACCTAATACTATCAATCAGATGTATGTCCTTTTCGGTATCTTTGCCACTGTGGTAAGCAAGGTTGGCCTCCGAGAATTGCTTTGCAAGGTCGAGCGCGTAAATTTGATATGTCATCAGTGTTGTTTGAGATGGCAGCTGAAAAGAACTCAATCTACAGTTTGTTGTGACAAAGGGGGATGCCCACCTGAGTAAGGTCAGAAAAACTCGACACTGTTTCTACGGCCAGAGAGTCGTCTCGTGTTTGTTGAGCGGGATACTCCATGTTTACTGAAACCGAATCGGGAAAAACATTTTCCTTCTCTTCATTCGATAATATCTTCGGCCGTTTCAATGGCGGAGAGACGCCGTCTAAGATGGAAAATCCTGAGGAATCTCGTTTGACACCGTATTGTTGCGGACTCGACGAAGTGGAGCCACTGGAAATTGAAATCGCATCCTGATTTGTTTGATGTTGAGCAGGATACTGCTTTCGAGTTTGAAATCCAGGAGTGGAGAACGCGGATAAAGTAGATGACCGTTGCGCTGTATAGGTTTCCTGGTCAGCGCCGTTTATACACATAAATGTAGGATAAAACGACGAACGTGGATTCGGTTTCATTGCTGGCTTAAATTTCGTGTTCTGGGATGTGGAACGATTAGAAGAGCCAGTATGCGACACCACAGCGATACTCGCCTTCGCACTTCGAATATGTAACGGATTAGCTGCGGTTGGTCGCAAATCTGCCATAACAGTGGTTAGCGCTTGACGTGGAAACAAAGAATACGCAGTAGAATGATGATCACCCATAGTAGAGGTGGTGGTCACAAGTAGTAAATCACGGCATGCAGAGAGTACGCGCGAGAATTCCGAAGCGCTCTTTCAAAATAGAGTCAAAGGGAGGGATAGAAATAGCTCCAGAACCAAACCAGAACCGACGTCGGAGTTTGGGCGATTGTGACAGGCGCGTTAATCATGTGATAGGCGCGTCAAATGGCGAACCGTGACGAGATTCTAACTCTCAAAGTCAACTCAAGTCCAGGGTCTCAGGCCTCTAGTAAGTTTGAAAGCACTGCGTCTCTTTCAGCACTGTGTTTGATCATACACCCCACAGGCAGAAATAACCATGGCGAAAGGCATCTTCCCCCAAATGACCATCCCAGACATAATCAACGCTCTAGCCGGCTGGGGTATCTCAGTTAGCCCTGAACAACTCAAGATGCCCACTCCGGATTTTGTTGAAGGTGTTTATGGTGCATGCCTGCACCAAGTCACAGATCTGAATCACGACTCTCTGAGGGATCCGGTACAAAACTCGCTGAGTGCATCGCAAGTCGACGACAAGGTATGGATGTAAGTCGTAACAGAGATACCTCCATACTTACTAACAATCCCCAGGACCTCTACTCTTCTGCATTGAGCAATAACATTATTCTTTACCACTTGTGAGAAATTTATTACTTTACCCAAGTAGTCTACTCACCGTGTACAGGACGCGTTTTGCGAAAGCCTCTCGAGTTGAAGACTTCAGCGCGAAAGACTTATTCAGCCCAGAACGCGACCGAACCATTGTATTGTTGTCTGCATTCATCAACTTCGTGAAATTTACGGAACAATACTGCGATCCTTTTCTCAAGGATCTCAGGGACCGTTCGGACGCGCTTATAATAAGGCGCGATGATGTGGCTGATCAACTGAATGAAATTCGGCAAAGTTTTGACGAACTCAAGTAAGCCGCTCTGCTTCATGAAAAGACATTCTTATTGTCTGTGCATAGAGATCGCTCGGCAAGAGACAAACCTGTCTGCGATCAATTGAACGGAGAAAACGCAACATTGACTGGAGTCATGTTCACCGCCAAAGATGCTCAAGAAAGGGCCGTGCGGGACGTCGAACAGTATAGACAAGATAGAAGCTCGCTAGTACACCGAAGGGTAAATTTCGTGTCTGTTGATATGGTCGACACCGCTCATAAAACCTTGAAGGAGGCCCTGAACGACGAAATAAAAAGTATAGAGGAGGCTATCACTCGCACTCGAGCGCGCATTGTTCAATCGCCAGAGCGCATTAAAAAAACCATCTCAATCATGTCAACAACTGCTATGGAAGATAAGAAAACGGTTATGATGCACGAAACCAAGGCTCGTGACCTTCAGACTAAGATCAACGCACTTCTTAATATTGAAAAGGTGAGTACAAGGATATTCTTATTACTTCCTCTTAATCAACCCTACCATAGGATGTCCGAGGCTGCATTGAGCAGATTCAAACGATAGAGAGAGAAGTGGAATCTCTTGACTCTTCGCAAAAAGCGTTGAATACGCTGCGAGAGCTTCTTGAGGAGAGGACTATAGCAAGAACCGAACTTCGCTTGCGACAAGAGGTTCGCCCGAACTTTTTAGTATGATGCTCCTATCTGAAGCCCACCCCCACATAGCGTGCTAATAATCAACTCGCTAACGCGAAAAGTAAACTCGAAACTGCTCGACAGCGTGCAGCAGATAGAAAGGTTGCAAGTCAAGAAACACTCAAAAGATTACAACAGGAATACAATGCGATGGTTGTTCAGAGACGAGAAAACGACAAGGAAATCGAAGAAGTCCGAGAAGAAGCAAACAAAGTGGAAATCAAGGTAAGTCCTGTTGCTTATCGTGCAGGTACTAGTTTCATCTTACAACCCAGATGAACGAGCATCTCAAAACGAGTGAAATCGAACTTAACGAACTACTTGCTGAGTACTGGAAACTCCGCCACGAGACCGGTAAGGAAATTATCTATCACGTTCGAAATTCACGGCCATTGAAAAGGCTTCAAACTGCAGATATATACATGGAGACACTAGCAAATAAATTGAACCTGCGCGTAACCTCGGAATAGTTTGAATACACATAGTCTACATATTTATCATACTGTATTTTAAAAGCTGTACTTATCGCTGTATTAGTTGAAATGTTGTATACCCTTCGCTGTCAGCATCCGCCTACTTGATACAACATAACGAACAATTTGGCAAGGAGGTCAGGCGTCTTCTTCTCTACAATCTTCACAAAACCATTCACCCTCAGGAATTTCTGTTAGTCCCACACAACCGAGATGAAACTGGCCATTTCACGTCAGCTTGGAAAATGGCTAACAGAAGGGCACGAACCCATTCACGTTCACAAGAGTCATTATCGCAGGCTATCATCTAGGATATACATGAGCTGTACTGCATGAGACAGTTGGCAGTGGTACAATGACTCACTTCTCCAAATGATTCCCGATTGCAGTAACAGTACAACTCCTCATTTAGCACAACATCAATCTCGTCTTGTTGAGTAGTAGCAGGTAACGTAATTGTCAATGGGATGGAGTCCTTAGGTTGATCGTCATGTCCTGCTGTATTCCTCCCCTTTCCTTTCTTCCTCGAGTTGCGCTGCGCCGCTTTCGTACGACCCTTCTTCGGTTCGGGTAATATGGGGGTCAGGCCTTCGTTGATTACATCTATATCATCATCGCTAGCAATGGTACTGCGATTTTGGTTCTTTCGCCGCCGCCAGTCCGGGACAACTACTTCAGGAAGATGCACTGCCATCCCTGCATTGAGATGAGACTGCCCGAGGGAGAGAGATGCTGTTTCCTCTTCAATAGCCTGATCTAGTAAGCGTATGTGACGGTCCACCTGAAAAGTATGTCAGAGGTCGTGAGTATGCTGGTTGAAAAGAATGTGCATTACAGAATCGTGATTCGTTTGAGCTAAATGGGCTCTCTCCTGAGCTGCTCGGAGTAACTCTTCAGAAATCCACCCAATATTTATCAACTTTTCCCGCGTTGTTTCTGGATCCCTTTTCAGTTCAGGAGGTACGGAACCAGGTGTAGACATCCTTGGTGAGGCACCGTTACGGAGTCTGCGAACGTGTGTCTCCGCAACCGAGCCACCATTTGTATGTGAGTGACCATTGATTTGGAGAAGACAATCCACATTTTCCGTGACAAACGGGGAATCTTGTTCATTCGAGTCTGCTCCATTTTCATGAATTTCCGACATGGCCTGACGCTGTTTGATATACCTTTGCAGCGTTGGAAATAGGAGCGAGGTCAAGGCTATATAGTGTGGGTTGGCATAGCTAATAAAACCAACCTGTACTCTTAAGTTGAAGACTTACAGCGGCCTTGTTCGTCTAATTTTCTCATGAGTGAGAGCTGGCGTACCAATGTCAACGGAAGTTGTTCAATAGCTGCAACAAAAACAACCAATTAGTTTATGTCAGGCATTTTCACTGTTGTTTCAATCTGACCTTCATAATGAGCTTCTCTGATTGCGTCCCAGACCTCCTGTTCCTTCTCTTTCTGTTTCTCGCCCGGATCCTCTTCGACTGCTAACTGAGCTTCGAGTCCTTCGTCTGAGAAAGCCTGATCGCGTCTGCGCTTACGAGTCGACATTGGTATTGCGCCGGAGAAGAATGTAGAGAGTTGTCAGACGCGTCGACCGTAGCTCAGACGCAACTAAGGTCTGACGATGTATGAAGTGTTGAACGCGACCAGTCACGGTTGAGCACGTTTCGCGGCTTTGGCGCACTTTGACATGAAAGCACTGGCCAACTTTTATCTCCACTCTCTAAAGAAGTCCAAGGAAGTATAATATAATTTCACACGGGCTGTTACCGCGGCGTCATGCCGTTCATCTGGCGCCCACCTCTCCTCGAGAGCCGTGGCTCTGACGAAACTTCCCGCGGCGCTAGTTGAGTCAGACTTGCCTTGTTCGATATGTTGCCAGCTATTGGCGCTGCGACTGGAGTACTCAACATCTCAGGGGCGGCAGGAGTTCCTTTCATCGGAGTAGCGGCAATTCTACTGCAAGAGATAGTCAGGACATGCGACGAAGTCAAGATCTACAAGGCATGTGTTGACACACTGTTGAGGCTCTCTCCGTCGTATCTAAGACAACACAAACTAGAAAAAGTCCAGGCAATTATGCAGTAAATGCACTCAAATCCTCAATTTACTTGATGACCTATCACTGAAGATGGAGGGATCGGAAATACAGCAAATTACTGACCAGTTAACTCCGTACGCAGTGTCCATTGCTTACTGGTTTTGTTGGTTCATTGCTTTTTTCATAGCATACTTGAAAAGACTCTGAAGCGGATGCAGACATATTCCAATTATAATTCCGTCATGACCTTCAGTAATTCGACGTTTACCTTATGATTTCTGTCAAAGTTTAATATGTTGTTGATATGTGGACAGTCAAAAACACAGATATCAGAGACGGACTTAATTTATCCGAAACAGAACTTCAGACGGGCATGGATCTTTTCAATGTAAGCGACAATTCCCAGAAGACTCAATCGCTCTTACTAAGGTTATATACAATTCGCGCAGATTCAGTTGCGTTAAACACAACCAGATCTATGTACTATTTCTAACTTACTATTCCAGTTCAAATATTACCCTCAACACGACTCTCCGCGCAACTCACAATCAGATATTGCAGGCTGTCAACAATAACAAAGCCGAAATGGAGGACCTCCTTTACAGACTCTTGACCGGGAAAGCGGAGAGAGAGCAGGTAATTGAACTACAAAGATCTGGAGAGCATGTAGCAGAGCAGATCATGGAGGCTGGACAAGCGGTAAGCGGGATCATTTACACTTGATAGTACTGATACTTACGTCGGCACTGAAATGCGTAACCGCAGGAACTGCGCATACTCCGAGAAGTGAATCGCACTGAAGGGGAGCTCTCCGTGCAAGGGGCAGCGTCTTCCCACTCGGTGCCAGCAGTATATGACAGTCAACGATACTTACAATATCAACGAGGCTTGATCAATTTGCATCGCGAAACTGGCATTCCCCCATCAATCAAGGTGCTCAACGGTGAAGTTGTACGCAAAGGCGATTTTGCGGTTGCCGGTGGGGCTTACAGTGATATATGGGTCGGCATGTGGCTCGGAGAAGAAAAAGTTAGCCATATTTTTCTGAATCATTCTGAAAATAACCCTCAATTTCATCACTCTTCTTTTTAGGTTGCTCTAAAAGCAATGAGGAATATCAGAGCATCTGATTCTAGAGCCAAGAAAGTAGCATGTCCCGAACTTCCTTTCGTGATTCAAACTCTGACGATATATATCAGCGCTTTGAAAATGAGATCAAAATGTGGGCAGAGCTCAAAAACATTCATATTCTACCTTTCTATGGAATCGTGACTGATCTCGGGCAACATATCCATATGGTGACTGAAATTCATTTTTGTGGGCAATTCTCAATTCTCAAACTATGCTCAGGTTTCTCCATGGCAAGAAAATGGAAATGTTCTTGAGTGAGTGCGACTAATCAGTGTAGCCCTTGCCACTTATTTCATATATTGTCTATAAGATACATAAAACAGCATAGTGACGCCGACCGCCTACTATTGGTATCTCTTCCTCCGTATTGGCCTATAATTCTACAGTACTTACCTGGGAAACAGATATATGGGGCGGCTCAAGGGCTAAAATATCTTCATTCCGAGAACGTAATTCATGGCAATGGCGAGTTATCTGATTCATATATTTGGTTGAAATACAGCGCTTATCATTGGTCTATAGTAAAATGCGTACGTCTGTACCTCATAGCGTAAACCATTGATTATGACCCTTTGTAGGCGAACATTCTCGTTACAAATACAGTAAGCATTTTTTAAGCAGTATTGATCTGACTTCTTGTTGATGCAATACTTTATCAATAGGGAGAAGCTTGCATATGTGACTTTGGAATGGCTAAAGTCATGGAAGAAGTCACTGAAAAGAGTGCATCTGTGACTTTGACAGAGGGTGGCAGGAGTGCGCGCTGGCTAGCTCCGGAACTCATTGCTGGTCAATCGCCTAGTAAGGAGGCAGATACTTATTCATATGCCATGGCCATTCTTGAGCTATTAACTGAGAGGCGGCCTTACCCTGATGTCAGAAGAGATGCAGCTGTAATCCACCGCATCATGTCTGGGGAGGAGCCTGCACGTCCTCAAGGAGCTGATATATGGTTGTCAGATGGCCTCTGGGTTTTAATGCAGAGGTGCTGGCAGAGGGATATACTTTCTCGGCCTTCAATGGCTGAAGTCACACTTTTTCTCAAGAATATGTAAAATAGGATATGTGGTTGTGTACAAGTTCTATATGTAGCTCAAATGTAACAGGACATTATTTAAGTTGAATTCAAGTCATAATAACATTCAGTCAATCAATGTTAATTGAATTTTAGGAAGTCCATAAACTCAATACCCATCCAGGAGTATAGGGAGAGCAGCAGTATTTCTACTTATTGAGCTAAAAGTACAAAGGGATGAAAAGCAGAGCAAATGAGATATGAAACAATGTGTGAGCAGCAGTAAATAATGGTGTTGGAAGATAGATTATTTGAAAAATAGTCAAGTAGCATCACTAGTGACCTCCTGAGACTGTTCCCCAGCTCCCACATGCTCCTCATTGATTATATCACCTTGTCCACCAGTTGGAGAGTTCTTGTACACCTGACCTGGAAAAACAGGATATGGATTTGGAATGGCAGATCCATCAGCTCGAGGCATAGCATATTGGGGGTGATAGGGAAGTGGGGTGAGCACTGCAGTTGAATAGTAACCCTGGGGTGGATAAGCATTGGGATCACCTTCTGGTGCTCCTGGTTGCATAGCATGAGGGACTGGGGTCAAGAAGTACTGAGGTGTAGAATAAACAGGTTGACCATCGCCTTGCTTTGAGACCAAAGGTGGATAGTGACCATAGAAGCCAGGGGGATACCCTGGCATAGGCATATATGGCACTGGAGGTCCGATGCCCCCTGGGATAGGTGTACCATGCGGAGGTACATCGGAATGAGCAACACCGCTACCTGCGCGATCTTAAGGTATGATTAGAGCAAATACACAATATTTTGAAGCAAATAAACATACATTTTCCATCGCGCTTCTTGTACGGCCCCCTCTTAACCCCTTTTTTCCGTTCCTTGCGCTGAGAATCAACGCACTCTTCGGAGATGCCGTACTTCACACAGCGGAGACAAGGTCTGGCGTCGTCGCATTTCTTGCACGCTTTCTGGCAATGGGTGCATGCATTCTTGACCTGCCTCCGTTTTGACCGCACGGGCTGCTGGGGCTGAAGGAATTGGCTTGGAATGGGATACACATGCAAGGGCATTCCAGAGTACGAGCCAGAGTTCAGAGGGGGCTGGAGCGTGGGTTCGCTGGTAACGGTGGCGTCGAGTGATTTGTCGTCGACAGAAGGCATGAGAGACAAGGATGGCAGCAGCGTTTCTCGGCTCAATGAGTCTTCGCTGACATAAACCTGCCCATTCAGCCGAGTTACTGGCTTTGCATTTTAGCGCAGAACCGTTGCTCACCGCACGCCTTGCCGCACCGTCCAAGCACACAACGAGCACGTACTAAACCACCTTGCAGCCGCTGAGTTCGATATATAAGGTTCCGAATCCGCCAACTCCGCGCAGTTATGGAATCACAGTCGCGTCTGTCACACCACGAGGCGCTCCGACTCCCATCATAAAACATCATGGTCCTCAGACCCGAGCTGCTCGACGCCTTTGCGGCCCTTGGCATCGCCCCCGAATCAGACCAGGCCGCCGCAGCCAAGGCCTACAAGCGACTCGCCCTTATCCACCATCCGGACCGCAATCACGGCGATTCCACGGCCACCGAGCGCTTTCAGCAGGTTCGTCACTAAACTCCTTCCCTTTCGCGCCTCCTTTTCTCACAACGTCAACCCCGCAGATCGGCGCCGCCTGGAATATCTGCCAAAGACATTTCGACAACCCGTCATGGGGCCACGTCCCAGATGCGCCACACACTAATAGCGCGGGCTTCACATACAATTTTTCCGCAGACGATGATATTCCTCTGGACGAAGATGAGCTACGAGCATTCTATGAGTAATTATTTTGTATACAGCAACTGTTCGATATCTGATTTTTATCACAGGTTCATGTTCAAGGAAACAGTCTTCGGTCGATATTCGCGATCAAAGGGCCAACGTGAGTCTAGCATCTGACTGAAACCATACCTACTTCTAATACATTAAAAATAACATAGGTTACCGTTATGAACGTTCTGGAGGTGCAGGCGCAGGCGTTCATACTTTTTCAGATGGTTTTGCTGGGTCGCAGGCGCGTCAAGCGGAAAATACCGAGCGCCAAAGGAAGGAAAATGAAGCTTATGAAAAGCGAAAGCGTGATTTAGGTCAAATTGCCTGTATATTCCAAATTATATATGTAACTGACGGGACCTCTCTTCGTAGAGCTTGAGATTAAACAGGAAGAGAAAGAACGAAAAAACTTCGCAAAACAACTTCGAGCTGATGAGGATCGGCGTAAAACTGCTCTCGAAGGCGCGTTCCAAGTGAGTGTCAATTAAGAAAGAATTAGACGAAGCGTATTTGGTAACACTAATATTAGGCTGCTTGCGTTGGGAACTCTGTTGAAGTGCAAAGATATATCCTCGATTTCAACCTCGACGTCAATGCCCCCAGAAAGCAAGGAAGACAAGCGCGGCGGCAGGAAGATGTTCAAGCCTTCGATTCTCTACTTCATGTTGCCGCGAGTCACTGCGATGAGTCTCTTGTCATGTTTCTCATCGAAAAAGGTACGATTTCATTGTTGCTTTCTATTCCTGGATTTCTCACATTAAGCAGGAGCGCAAACAAATACCTTGGACAAGGACCAACTTACTCCGTTTCATGCCGCGATCAAAGCTGGCAACGTAAATTTTGTACGTTTCGTCTTGGAGCATCGCGGAAGGTCATTCGAAGGCTATCATCCTTCTAAAGCAGCACCATCCGGTCGCACTCCCCTGCAACTAGCTATAGACAGTGGTGTTCCTGGTATGGTAGAGCTGCTTGTGAAAGATGCTACAACGCACGATGTGGAATGGTGCTGGAAGTCAAAGTCAATTTCTGCAGAAATCAAACAAATTCTACGCACAAAGGTGATTCTTATATTGTCATTCTGTACTTTGTCGCTTACAAATATCTATGTATCGTAGAAGGGGTTTGTGCCGCCCGAAGAGGTCGTCTCTGCGCCACTGTCAAAAAAATCTTTGCGTCAACAGGAGCTTGCTAGGCAGAAAGAGGCTCGTATGGCAGAAGAGGCTGAGCGAGCTGCTGACAAACGGCAGAGAAGAGAAGAACGGGCCGCAAAACAAGCCGCCAGCGACCGAGACCAAGAGGCGCAACGAAAGGTGCAAGTAGAAGAGTATCATCGATTAGAAGATATGCGTAAAATACAAGAAGCTGAAAAACGCGCGAAAGAACACGAAGAAAAACGATTGAGGTCTGAGGCCGATTTGCTTGCCCGAGCCGAAATTGAGACGCGAATGATGGCGGAACCTAGCTCATACCCAAAAGTACAGGCGGACCAGAAAACTGAGGCTAAGATTGAGTTGCGCACGAAGATGAATGCTATTTCACCCCAGGAACCTGCTACAACACTCTCTGATGGTGCTAGACCAGACCCCAGAGATGCAGAACGTAAGGGGGATCAGACACCCACGAAAAAGGAAAGACCTATGAACGGCGTCGATGCAGATGCCTCAAATTCACCACAAAAATCTGGCATGGCGCCCTACACTCAAGCTTCCGTTTTATCCAACCGGAATTTGACAGACGATCAAAGACAAGAATATCGCCGATTGAAATTGAAAGAAAAACGGAAAGAAAAACGGATAGCAAGGAAATTAGAAAAACAATCTTCTTCACCAGAAGCGCTTGAAAAACTGGTCCCAGCAAAAACGTCAATTGTCAATGAGTCGACGATCAAAAAATCGGAAGCATTGGTATATTCAATCGTGTTATGCATGAGGAAGTCCTCTAATTAGCGCCAATTGCACAGAGGTCAGACGTCAGAGATCCTCAAGTTATGGACGATCTTCAGCAGAAGAAGGTATTTGTCATTTGTTTTTGTGCCATAGCGTATCTTACATCTTAGCAATAGCATGAAGCTACTCTTCGCCGCCGCGCAGAACAGAGCGCTCGAGACAAAGAGCGTCACCGTTCGATGCTCGAAGAGCGCGCCAAAGCCACTAGTGCCGTGGCTCGGCCTGCGCAGCACACGCAAGTGACGCACGCGAACGCCTCAACTCCCGCTCAAAGGTAGGTGTTGAATGACATCAAACTGATTTGTCTAACATGTAGTTTGAAAGTCTTTTACCTCCACCCACTGCGTCGTACACACCTTTCACGATGGTGGCCATGGAAGATTTTCAGACTTGTATTGTTCCCGATGATCTCTTCAGGGATGATCGTCCCCGATTCCCGACTGCGCGAGTGTCTGGAACGGCGGCAAAGGCCACTTCATTTTCGAGTGAGATGCGGATAGAGGCACACACCACCATGGATCAGCGGCCTCGTAAACCTTCTCGCCGAGGAAGAGTCCACGAGCCATTGACAGCCGGCGCGTTTTAATGAAAGATTTGCTGTACTACTTTTTGTTGTGTTTTTCACTTATTTGCATTGTACACAATACACACTCCATCCTGTCAATCTCCGCAATTTTGTATCGCCTTGCACATAACAATGTATGTTGTTCTTGGGAATGCGTGGCTAGTGTGGACGCGCACCAAACGCGCACTGTCTAGATCTGCCACCCTCGCCAAACAAGAGCAAATGCCAACATGAGGATTGAGCCAACAAACATTGAGCCAGACACCTTCTCTGCCAGGCTGGACATACATCTGGTAGGCTTGTCCGCTGCAGTTTGAAATCCTCCCCTTTCCCCGCTTATTCCCATCTCCTCTTTTCTTTTCCTTTCTTTCCTTTTTTCTTACGGCCTTTTACGGCTCCACCTAATGTCGGCTCCCCCATCTCCCACAATCGGTCAAACAGCAAGGCATGGCGTCGTCTTACAGGCCAAACGAGATCGACCCACCGGTCTCAACATTCTAGATGAAGATAGGAAAGCAGTATCTGATGGCGAAGTTCATTACGAACGCGAGTTTCTGCTCTCTCAGGACAAAAGCGCGGAACCGGTGATCTCAGACGCCAGCCATGCCAACACGTCCCTGTTGATATCTTCCGGACGCCAGTCCTTCAATATGAACGTATCTTCTGCTGATGATGCATCTGCGGACCTCGAACAAACTGCATCGCGCCCAACTTCTGCAACATCATCCTTGGACCCCTACTACTTTGGCATCCAATCAGAGTCGGAATCTCCAATGCCACCAATGCCACCAATGCCCGCATATCTCAGCACGACACCAGATCCTCCTCTTCTCGCAGAGCCGGTGACCCCGGTACGAAATCCGGCAGCCATTGACAGGCGCGGCCTTGTTGGCGTCGGCGAACTCGCTACTCCTCGCTGGGCACGAGAAGACAGCGCGAGTGACAACGAGGAAGTTCTGTCAGATGCAGAAGCTGAAGGATACGAACTCGTTATACCAGATGATATTCAGGAAGACCAGCCAGATAGTCCTTGGACAATCGAGGCTGTTGATGGCGAACTATCGGAAAGAGAAGAGGTGCGAGCCCTTTGACTTATTTCCTGTGTACACAACCAATCGTAGGTATTAGGTTCCTAGCATGCAGACTCAGCCTCGCACCCTCAGGGCTCGACCTTCGATAGCAGACGAAAGCGGAGGGGAGGAAATCTTGTATCCACGGAATCTGGGTGCTGGCGTGTCGGATTCTACGAAAATTAGGAACGATTTCATGACATCAAGTAATGACGAAACTCCCAAGCTTTCCCGTGTTCCGGAGCGCCCACCGTTACCTGATCAAAATCCATCCATGTCACCTCCCAGCGCTTTCAATCCCACGCGCAAAGCTAGAAAACGTACCTCTGATGAATTTGAATTTGACCAAACTGGATCTCTTGTATCGAAGCAAGTTGGCTCTCTCTCCGCTGCAACAAAGGATAAGGGGAAGGATGATAAGGCTGCTGTTCGTAAGCATCGCAGCCTCAATGTCAGTGTAACCACATCTCGGGACACCAAAGGAAAAGAGCGACGTCGGGAAAGTGTGGGATTGACGATAAATAGCAGCGTTAAGTCGCCTGGTAGAATGACAGAACGCCATACAAGGCAAACATCTGCTAGTTCCACAACTTCCAACGCAGGCGAAAGTCACCATTCGCGGCGTGTCCACAATACGGATTTTTCCCATCTTCCGCCCTCTCCCTCGTCCTCCTCCATTCAACAATTTCTGCGGAACACGGCCAATGCACCAGCATCCCAAACCCAGTTGCTACACAGATCGTCTAAGGACAATTTGCAGTTACATTCCTCTCCAAACGTTGCCCATTCTCTCCTCCGCGGAACTCAAGAAGGATGGTCTGCCCTGGACGACGAAGCGACGGCGGAAGCATTACGTAAACTGGATGGTCTAACTGGGAAGGGAGCGCGTGCTCGAGCAAGCGTTGGTAGTTTTGGTCGGCCATCCAGCTCCAGTCGCCCTGGTACGCCTGCTGGGAAGTCAAACTCTCAGTGGGAGGGTCTTAGTACTTCTGATTCTGGCAAATCAAAGCGTGGTAGCGGTGGCATCAAAGAAAGCCCGTCGGTCAAAGAAAAGGCAGATTACATTCGCGGCGGGAACCTCCCACATAATGCTGAAGCACCGGATGTTGCAGAACCATCCGTCGTGGCAACGAGTAGTGACGAACAACCAAACGCATTGCAACTTGACAAGACACCGAAGAAGACTAATCCAGCTACTAGGCTAAGCTTCACCCCCAAGCGTGGTTCGACTTCTTCGACTACTTACGCGAGTACTCCCAGTTCTCGTGATTCTGCCTCAATGTCCACCGCTACTAGCGTTACATCTATGTCGGCTGCGTCAGGAGGCCGCCAGTCTTCTAGCAAAGGTAGAAGGAACAGCGCCAGCAGCGATATTTCCAGCCACTCAGCGGAAGCCAGCCATCTCAAAGATCGGGTGGCTTCTATCGCAGTGAATGGAGATGTCAATGATGAAGGTGATGTCCCTCCGGTCCCGCCCCTCCCTAAAGATCTATCTACGTACCGATCACCGCCTGCTACATCATCAGGCCTCACATTCCCGACTATACCATCTGACGATCGAGACAAAGTGGGAACGAACGAAAGTCAACTGAACCGCACTATATCTCTCGATGTCCCTATATACACCAGTCCAATTATATCCCCGCCTTCGTCTGGACGCCGCGAAAGTCAACATTATTCTTCAAACTCTACAAATGAACCTCTACCTACCGTCCTCAAAACGCCCTCGAAGAAGTGGAGCTTTTCGAGCGCGCTTAATCTCAAATTATCAGGGTCGCCGTCATCTTCCTCTAGTCAGAAACCGTCGTCTTTCCCATTAAGCCCACGATCAGTTACATTTGGCCAACAGCTTCGTAAATCGACATCTAAGGAACAACAACTAGTTGTCTCCTCATCGAAAGGGCCTTGGTCCCCCAACCAGCCAGAGGCAATGGCATCTGCTGGCTCACTCACCTCATTGTCTTCAGTTGGATCAGTCCGAACCCCCGGTCAAACCATCAATCCTGCGAAGACACCCGATCGGGCCGCTCATCAAAGTCGACCCGATACAGGCGGTTCTATCGCCAGCGCTAATCAAGCGCGTTCTACTCTGGCAGCTCCGCCACCCGGTCCGCTCAGTCCCTCCTCCTCAGTGCGCCGCAATCATTCGAAACGATTAACGCCCTCTTCAATCCCATTCTTTCGTCGTTCATCCTCCCAATCGATGCAAATACCACCTGCCAATGGTGTTCTTTCCTCAACCTCTCCTACGTATACTAGCCTGCTCTCTGCCAGTCAACATCGTCCGAAACAGAGCAGTCCTCCCTCTCAAGAACTTAGCTCGATGTCGACTTCCACACCCGGCGCAACACATAAAAAATCGTCAATGCTGAGTCTTGGGGGGTTTCCTTCTCTGCTCAAATCCAGTTCAAGACGGAGTCTACATTCGGACTCCAAGGATGCTGCCAAAGAGCTTGCTAAGGAAGTGCAGAGAGCCAAAGATGCTGCTCGAGAATCTGAAAAAGAAAGACACAAGGCCGAGAAAGAGCGCCAGAAGAAGGAAGACAAAGATCGGAGTGAAAGCCGTATATCTGTGATCATGAACAGAAAGAGGGGCAAGGTCAGTCTTTTACCATACGCAAAACAAATTTCAATACTCATACTTTGATCTTGGATACAGACTTTGTCATCCACGGATCCAAGAAAGCCCAAGTCACCTGTCAACCTTCCGCCAATGCAAATGTCAGCTTTGGAACCTGTTACGGCTCAGCGCGTAGCAAAACTCAAATCTTCGTCAAATACAACGCCCGGAAGTTCAGCATCTAATCGCACTTCGACGTCCTCCTCTTCATCTCGACTAACGTCGCAAACTGTCAGTTCTATGCAAAAACAATCTGATACTTCTCTCCGGACACGCAATCAACTCCCCACCATTGCAGGCTCTCCTTCTGTTGGCACTACTGGTACAAGTAGCTCTCAGGCACTAAAAGACGCCAAGGAACCTGTGTCGTCGCTTTTGAATTCTGTTTCTGGCCTTCCTAAAGAGACCCCGACCAAGATACCTCGTATTTCTAGTCGCACTTCTGCCGTGCCTTCGCCAACCAATAAAACCTCTGGTTCGGCTCTGGGTAGCAGAAGAGCTAGTGGTCTGACTACGTCCACTTCTACAAATGCATCACCCGTTAGTTTCTCGACGAATGAGTTCGGTGTCATGGAGAATGAAGACGGCGCTACGCCGAAAGTCCGACAAGTTTCTGTCCGGGGTTCTCCATCAGCCGCTTCAACATCTCGGGTTCCCCGTCAAACATCTACGGTTACGCCTGCGTCCGCAGCTTCCAGTGCTCGGAAACCCAATCGTGACTCTATGTCATTTATTGGATTGCGAAAGTCTTCTGCGAACTCTGCCGCTGCAACCTCTACGGTCTCCACTGAAACAGGTTCTCAACAGACAGTATCACACCACCGGTTCTCCGTTCTCTCCCCGTCAAAAGGCTTAAAGCTACTAGCTCCGAAGAGTGCCGCAAGAGCTTCTACTTCAGGGTTGAATCAGAGTGTTCGCCAAACAACTGGCTCTCCTTCGTCATCCCGCCAATCACTGTCTACCCCATCCCCAGTACCAAGTGCAGTTGATGAGGAGGAATTACTTGGAGATGAAGAGATGCTTCACTATATCAGGCGTCAGCATGCAAAACGGCTGGCAGCGGGCGCCACGCAAGAAGAGTTGGACGAAATGCTTAAATTCCCTGAACCAGTGCCTCCGGGTACTCCCTTTTCCCCTTCGAGTAGGCAGTTCGAACTTTTATCTTATCACAAACAAAAACTGATGGTTTATTCTTAGACATCTTGAAAGGTCCTCAGGTTGGATCACTCTCGGAATACGAGCGGAAGGAAATTCTCGACTATCCCTCGGTTTATTATGTTGGTGCCGATAGCAAGAAAAAGGCCGCCGTTCTCGACAATTCCACTAACAATTATGGATATGACGACGAGCGAGGAGACTACCTTGTTGTGAATCACGATCATCTAGCATATCGATACGAAATCATCGACACCTTGGGCAAAGGTTCTTTTGGGCAGGTTTTACACTGCCGAGATCATTGCACGGGAGAATCGGTTGCCGTTAAAATCATCAGAAATAAGAAGAGGTTTCATCATCAAGCTCTAGTTGAAATAAAGATTCTTGATAACCTTCGGAAATGGGTTTGTGCATCCTGACTTTTCCAACACATAAACTGACTTCATTTCATTTCAGGACTCGGAGGAAAAGCATCACGTCATCAAGATGAACGAACATTTCTATTTCCGAAATCACCTTTGCATCGCCATGGAACTACTAAGCATCAACTTGTACGAGTTGATCAAGGCAAACGGCTTCGTCGGGTTTACGACTGCTCTAATTCGTCGATTCACGAGTCAGATGTTACTATCGCTAACTCTCATGCGCCATCATCGCATAGTTCATTGTGATTTGAAGCCTGAGGTAAGTCCTGAAAGCTCATGAAAATCAGTGTATCTCATTTTCATTGTCACAAGAACGTTCTCCTGCGGCATCCAGCAAAAAGTGGCCTCAAAGTCATTGACTTTGGAAGCAGCTGCCTTGAACACGAGAAAAGTATGTATCAAACTATTCAATTCTCTGTACCGCATCCTCATTGATGAGACCCAGTTTATACTTACATTCAGAGTCGCTTCTATCGTTCACCTGAAGTTATTCTGGGAATGAATTATCATATGGCAATCGACATGTGGAGCCTTGGTTGTATCTTGGCTGAACTCTACACAGGCTTCCCAATATTTCCCGGAGAAAACGAACAAGAACAATTATCGTGCATCATGGAAGTGCTCGGCATACCAGACAAAGAATTCGTGAATCGCAGCTCCCGCAGAAAGCTCTTTTTTGGTATGGTTAGAACCACCTTGATCTTCATCTCGCTAACGTGATTCATTTTACACATCAGACACAAGCGGCGCCCCTCGTGCGGTAATTAATTCGAAAGGACGCAGGCGGAGACCCGGAACTAAAACGCTTGCACAAGTTCTGCGGTGTAACGATGAAGAATTCGTGGATTTTGTCGCAAAATGCCTTGTTTGGGATCCAGAACGCCGGATGAAACCACAAACTGCTTTGCGACACCCTTTTGTGGCCGGCGGTCGTAGGACAAGACCTTCATTGAACACACCAAAGGCGACACCTTCATCGTCGACATTGAGCACTCGAGCCAAAGCAGTGACGGAAACCCCCAAGAAATCGCTCATCAGCGCGCCAACACCCCTCACTGCGCGTTCTTCAAGGACAACGACCGCTACGAACGGGGTGACAAACAGCCCGAACGCATCGTTCACCCAATCCGTTACGTCAGGAGCTAGTCAGACCGCGAGGTCTTACCGTGTTTCCCAATCTCAAAGTCTTTCATTCAATTCCAGCCGAACTGTAAGCGGTTATGCTGTGAGTACAATCTCTATTGCTCCGAAAACATCGCTGATATTTGTTTCAAGTCAAGTACGAATAAGTGATCCAGAACTACGCCGGAGTGTACTTTTCTTTTCCTCGTTGTTGTGACTGTCGTTGCTGTATTTCATCGTAGTTCTTTTCTTTCACATTCTTAAATAACTGGCATTGTTTTCTAGTACATTTATTAAATCTCATTTCTATTCTAATGATAGCCTTGCGAAATCCATATGTCATATCCTACCTGGACAGAACCCTGACTTATAACGTGCATTATATTTTAGAGTCTCCCGCCTCGTCGAGACACCTCAATCTTACATATACGTCGCTTCCTAAAAGAAATAGTCAAGTTAGAGATTGGAACTAGCCTTAGGTGTGCATGCTTTTACCCCATCCTTCTAAAGAGAAAAAGTCGAGAGATCCTCCGAAGTATCTGGAAACGGTAGGTCATAATGGGCATCACTAATGCAAATAGAGGTAGTTATCTCACTTGGCATACAGCCGGCTCATTGGAAGACCATATCCAAGACCTGCAATTGTTCCCATACCAGTTTGCACTCCTTTGCCGGTGATTTCACCGAAGAGGTTTGCGTCCCCGGGTTCCATGCCGTCATCAATTGCAGCGCTACCACCTATATGCTGGGCAGCATATGGCCCGCCATCTTCACTGTTTTCCGCGCCCCTTCCCGCGGTTGTGAATGCATAAGAAAAGATACGAGCTATGTTTGTAGGTTGCACTCCTCCACCTTGATCTCTGACTCTGATCGAAAGATACGTTGCTTCAGAGCGACCTTGCATAAATGAAGGAGGTGGAGATATTGTTACAATGACTGGTGGTAGCGATCCACCTGTTCGCCGTTTGTTGTGCTCAACGGTAGCACGGAAGGAGTTTTTAAGGATCTCCGTCAATATATATTCTAAGTGTACCGGAACGTATCTAGCAATAAAGTTATGTATGATACAACGACAAGGACGAAGAGCAAACTCACGCAAATGTCGCATCTGTGTATCCATCGATGACAATTGGAGGACTAGCGCCCAAAGTAGCCTCACAAAGCTCAGACACGAACGAAGCGCACATATCAACCATAGCCTTTGGAGAACATTTCATGTCCACAACGCCAACGTATGCACACGGCTCGTTCGGGCAGTCCAAAGTTTGAGAAACGGCGATGTGTTGCTCTGCTATAAGTCGAATCGAAATGCGATTACGAATGGTGCCATCCAGAAAGTCACTGATCTGTGTGGGGGACATATACCGAGAGCATTCTTGAAAACTGAAATATCAAGTGTGCCACGGTTGTGGAGGTCATCTCGGAACCAGAATCTGAAAGAGAAAGGCGCACCCTTTCGCCATAGTAGGTATGTCATTCGCATGTCGTGCAACAAGGGCTGTCAGCTTTTCAACAAATTCGGAATTTTCTTGAAGATTGGTGACTGGCGGATGCGCTGCAAGCCACTGAAAGCTTTCTTTATACGCGTTTAACGTCTTGGTCACGTATGGGTTCGTTCCAACAATAAAAGGTAGCGTTTCTAAAGAGCGAACGCGCGTCGCCAGTCGCTTAGGAAGCTCTGAAAGCGCATAGGATACAGAAGATAGAACAGATTGTTGAGTCACAGGGTGGCCGAATGATAAAAGCTGCCTGAGATTCAGTGGGCGATAGGGAGTAGATTCATATCTAGCCAGCAATTCAGTAATCTGTGGAGATGGTGGAGACGGTCGATGAGAGTGTAAACGACCAGCGTCAATGCAGGGTGAAGATCGCGAAGTCAATCTGCTTTTTGTTGACAACCGAATCAGCATGCTAGGAGCTAACAGCGACTCGTACTGGACAGGCACAAATCACAAACTACGCCCATTACATAATATGTGTGCGTGCTCAGTCGGTATACACTACTCACTCATCATATCGCCCAAACAGAAAAAATATTTAGTGTACAATAATGTGAAATAGGCCAGAGATCTAATTGTATACTTGGTATAGTGGCCTAGAGATGCGTTTTCTCAGCTCAGTATAGAGAATTACGAAAAAGTAAGATGTGACGTACGTGCTTGAGAATTTCGTCCCTTGCCTAACAACTTTCTCCACGGCATCCAAGAAGTCTCTTTCTGAAGCAACCTTTCGGCGAGCACGAATTGCAAACATTCCAGCCTAGGAAATCGATGCAATCAATATATGTGTTCCACTCGTGATGCGAAACTCTAGCAAACCTCTGTCGCTACTGAACGTAGCTCCGCTCCAGTGGTATTGGGACACAACCTTGCGATTAGGTCAAATCGAATGTTTCGTTCAACACTCATGCTGGGACACGTATTGATATTGAGAGGCCACGTAGTGTCATATATGGCTCACCTTCGAGCATGAATGCGAAGAATATGTGCGCGTCCCTCATTATCGGGCAGTGAGAATTCCACGCGGCGATCAATACGTCCAGGGCGCAGGAGTGCTGGATCAAGTGTATCTGGCCTACAGAAGGGTCAAACATATGTCTGTAATGAGTTCAAATTAAAATTACCTGTTCGTGGCCATTAAGACTTTGATATTTCCTCTGGGATCGAAACCATCCAATTGATTGATCAATTCCAACATGGTCCGTTGCACCTCATTGTCACCGCCAGCACCATCGTCAAAACGGGCCCCACCGATGGCGTCGACTTCGTCAAAGAAGATGATGCATGCCTTCTTACTCCTGGCCATTTCAAACAGCTCACGAACCATTCTAGCACCTTCGCCAACGTATTTCTGCACCAGCTCGGACCCAATGACGCGAATAAAAGTAGCATCTGTTCGATTTGCAACTGCACGAGCGCAAAGTGTTTTTCCGGTTCCGGGAGGTCCAAAGAGCATTATTCCTTTGGGAGGATCAATACCGAGATCGGAGAATCGTTCCGGCTACTTTGATCAGCATGTCAAACGAAGAGAAATAAATTCATACATACCGAAAGTAAAGGAGTCTCCACTACTTCACGCAATTTCTCGATTTGCTCTTTACAGCCTCCAACATCTGAGTACGTAACGTCTGGTTTCTCTTCGACCTGCATCATTGTAACTGACGCGTCAATCTTTGGAGGGAGAGGTATTTGAATCTGATATTTTGTGCGGTCCACACTGGGCAAAATGAGGACAAATCCAGAGTTTCATGTTAATTGTACTCACCCAACACGCATCCCCTCTTCAATATCGGTTGCTGCTACCCGGTCGCCCAATCCAACAACAAACTTGGCAATTTGTTTGATATTGATCACATATTTGTCTTGTTCGTCAGCCCCCTTCTGCCCTTGCAGTGCACCAGCAGCGTTCACAGACCTAGCTGCTTCCGCAAGCTTGGGATCCTTCGGAATGATTTTGGTGCATCGGGCAACTTGTAAAGGATGTTCCTCGCCCATTCGCTGTCTATCGGCAGCTAAGTCCCACAAGTTGGGTGAAGCAAGACCGGTGTCAGATTCCTTCACACCTGGGAGCGGATTAGCACATTGGCGTATTGTTAACAACAACCAGCATGTCTTACCGAGTTTCTCGTTTATCCGCGCCTGGACGTCTTTAATGTCCTTCTCAACATCTTTAAGCTTCTTCGCGTAGGGACCTTGTCCCTACATTGGGTACATTGTAATTAGTCCCGTAGATACAATAATGGAATGACGTACGTAGGTCTTGAGGATTTGAATGTCACTGTCGTCCAATGCTACGATAATGTATAAGTTACATTATTGTAAATTTGAGTGCATATTTTCTCACCAACTATCTTCTCGTCGTCTTTACTATCCACTTTCTTCTCGTCTGCGTCCCGCTAGATTTAGTCAACGGTCCTTGGCTAATGGGTGGCTCATTCCAGGCGTACATTTTTCCCAGTCACTTTGAAATGTATGAGGAACGAGCACAGAGAAATTATTAGAAACTTACGCTTTCGGCGGCATATTGAAAGTGGGGTCGTTCGAAAGGTGGAGGTAGATGCGTAAGTTGTGCGTAAGTTAACGCATTAAGAGTGACGGATTCGTGAAGTGAGTACGCGTCCCTCACGTGATGTATTCGGTGTACGCCGACATTCTCGATAAGGATGATTTAGGTTGTCAAACTCATACTGCCCTTCTTTACTTTTAGAACGTCATGGCGGGAGCACTTCAAAATGCGAAGAAAGATCTACCAAAGATTCGAGATGAAGAGCGGGAAAGCCGATTCGGGCAGGTTTTTGGTGTATCCGGACCCGTTGTCGTTGCAGAGAACATGATCGGCGCTGCCATGTACGAGCTGGTCCGCGTCGGACATGATGAACTTGTTGGAGGTTCGTCCTAGTATCTCTGGGAAGTAGAGACATAATGTTTAATATAATGCATTCACTAGAGGTTATTCGTATTGAGGCAGACAAAGCTACGATCCAGGTTTACGAAGAAACCTCAGGAGTCACTGTCGGCGACCCTGTGCTGCGCACTGGAAAGCCTCTCAGCGTTGAACTGGGTCCAGGTATGTGATCCTTTCCTGGTTTTCTCCATGATGTATTTAATTATATGCAAGGTCTCATGGGGAACATTGTCGACGGAATTCAGCGCCCTCTGCGGGTCAGTGCACAAATAATATATATCATGAAATGTGCTAAAGCATCCCTTAGGCTATCCAAGAACTGTCAAACTCTATCTACATCCCTCGTGGGATTAACACGGACGCTCTTGACCGAAATATTCAATGGGATTTCACACCAACCTCCTTCAAAGTATGCGCTCTGTTGATTTATGTCCCAGTGACTTCGCTGATGATGACATAGGTTGGTGACCATATTACTGGTGGTGATATTTTCGGGCGCGTATACGAAAACTCGCTGGTCGATAATCACAAAATCATGCTCTCACCTCGGGCTCTGGGAACAATAACTTCTATCGCGGAGAAAGGGTCCTACTCTGTAAATGTAAGAAGCGGTGACATCATGACGTGGAATCGTTACTAAAGTCATATGTTTTCTAGGATATTGTTCTGGAGACCGAGTTTAATGGAAAGACGACGCAACATACCATGATGCAGCTGTGGCCTGTTCGGGCACCACGCCCAGTTGCAGAGAAGCAAACAGCAGATTTCCCTCTTCTCACTGGTCAACGCATCCTTGATGCTTTATTCCCGTAAGTCGGCTGTATAGTATCTGGACGACCCTTGACTTCTTGTATAGTTGTGTTCAAGGTGGTACCACTGCCATTCCTGGTGCTTTCGGTTGTGGAAAAACTGTTATTTCGCAAGCCCTTTCCAAGTTTTCAAACAGCGACATCATCGTCTATGTTGGATGCGGAGAACGTGGAAATGAGGTATGAAGTAGTTCCGAATGAACACATAGGATCATTGATCATATCAATTTAGATGGCAGAAGTATTGATGGAGGTGATTCGTCGTTTATGCGCATTAAAAAGACTTTACTAACTCGTCGCAGTTCCCTGAGCTAACGATGGAAATTGGTGAACGCCAAGAGCCTATAATGAAGAGAACCACCCTCGTAGCGAACACATCCAACATGCCCGTCGCCGCTCGAGAGGCCTCAATTTACACTGGTATCACCCTATCGGAATATTTCCGTGACCAAGGTTCGAACGTGGCGATGATGGCTGATTCTACCTCTCGTTGGGCCGAAGCTTTGCGCGAAATTTCCGGGCGATTGGCAGAAATGCCTGCCGATTCGGGATATCCTGCATACCTCGGAACGAAATTGGCCAGCTTTTATGAGCGCGCTGGTAAGGTCGTATGTATAGGAAATCCTTCCCGTCAAGGAACAGTTTCCATTGTCGGAGCGTGAGTTTTTCTGGATCTTTATGCATTTCTATTCATTGAGCATTTGACAGTGTTTCACCACCAGGTGGTGATTTCTCAGACCCTGTTACTTCTGCAACTTTGGGTATTGTTCAGGTGTTCTGGGGTCTTGACAAGAAACTCGCACAGAGAAAGCACTTTCCTTCCGTCAACTGGTCTTTGTCTTACTCGAAGTACACCAAGGTTCTGGAGCCGTATTATGAAAGTACAGAACCGGGCTTCGTTGAACTGCGGACGAAAACGAAGGAGATTCTCCAAAAAGAGGAGGACCTCGCAGAAATTGTCCAATTAGTTGGGAAGAGCGCATTAGGAGAGAACGACAAGATCACGCTAGAAGTTGCTCGCATGCTCAAAGACGACTTCCTCCAACAAAATGGCATGAGTGAATACGACCGCTTCTGCCCCTTCTACAAGACCAGCGGGATGCTGAAGAATTTCGTTGCTTTCCACGATTTCGCTATTAAGGCAGTCACACAGAACGATCTGACTTTCGCAAAGATCAAAGACGCCGCAGGAGATATTATGTTCAAGCTCTCTCAGATGAAATTCGAGGTCAGTTCGCTGTTTTTATTCTTCCGAACAGCACACGCTAATTCCGACGGTGATAGTCTCCTTCACAAGGCAAAGAGCCTATCAAGGAGAAACTCGATGCACTATATTCTGAAATTCAAGACAAATTCAGACAGATGGTGGAGTAATCTCCCTTTAACACTTCGTTATACATAGATAATACGTACTCCTCATATTGGACCTTATGACATTGCTAAAATTCGAGCTTCATGATATCCAACATCGCACTGAAGATCTGAAGAGCCTGATGCACCCGGATCACCGGAGTACAAGCGGGCCGGCGATGACATCAGCGCTTCGATTATCCGTCACGGCAACAAATTCGCTCCGACTATATACCGAGGCTCATATGTGTGGACGAATAATTTGTTCAGGACTTCTGTATCTTATTCTCTCTGTCTGCGATGGATGATTTCGACCCTACCACACATCCTCATCGTCGCTGTGAGAAACCTTCAATGCATATCCCAGACTGCGTGGGCGCATAATTAACCGCACTTCGTCAGTCAACCCGTTGACGAAAGAGCACATCTTGGTTTCCCCCCACAGGACTAAGCGTCCATGGTTGGGACAGACAGAACCGCCGCAAACGAGCAGCCTTCCGTCATACGACGAAAAATGTCTCCTTTGCCCAGGCAATGCCCGGATGGGCGGCCAAAAGAACCCGAATTACCAACAGACCTTCACATTTGAGAATGACTTTGCCGCCATCTTGCCTGCTCCAGCGCCAGCCGCCCCAGAGCCGTTGCACTCTTTGATGACAGTGGAGCCTATTCATGGCGGATGCGATGTTTTGATGTTCCATCCAAGGCACGATCTAACATTGGCGCGCATGTCGATCCATGACATCGAATGTGTTATCGCCGAGTGGGTTCGTATATACCTAGAAAGAGGTTCTCAGCCAGGAATAGAGTACGTTCAGATATTTGAGGTCCGTATGAGGTTTGCATGCCTCTCGGCTCTCCGCTAATACAACGGGCAGAATAAAGGGTCGATAATGGGCTGCTCTAACCCTCATCCCCATGGTCAGATCTGGTCGCTGTCGGCGGTGCCAACGATCCCTATGCAAGAATTACGATCTTTGAAAGAATATGCCATGACGACGACAAAGTCACCGGAAGGCCCTCGCCGCCCGGACGGTGAGCTAATGTGTTGTTGCATGCAATGCCACCATGTTTAAAGTCCTCGTAGGAAAACCTTGTATGCTGTGTGATTACGCTCATGAAGAGCTAAAGATACCTCTCGCTCAAGGCCGTGTGGTGGTTTCCAATGAACATTGGTTGGCTATCGTCCCGTGGTGGGCCACATGGCCATTTGAGACCATGGGTACGTCCGTTGTCACATTATACACCCCCGGTTTAATTGATAGTCATTTTCCCAGTTCTTCCTTATCGCCGTCATGTAGAGGCAATATCCAACCTTACCAACGCGGAGAAAGTGGCTTTTGCGGACATTGTGTATCGCCTTACTAGGCATTACGACAACCTTTTTTCATGCAGTTTTGCATATTCAATGGGTATGCACCAACGTCCTGTTCCTGTCAAGAATGGGGATGCTGCAGAGCAAAAGGAAGATGAAACTAATTTTGCGCACCTCCACCTCCATTTCGACCCTCCCCTGCTGAGGAGTGCATCGGTGCGGAAATTCTTAGTCGGGTGAGTGAGCCGAATATAAATTCTCCAATCTATTGCTGAGGCCCTGTCGATCAGATTTGAGATGATGGCAGAAGCTCAGCGCGATTTGACACCCGAACAAGCTGCAGCAAGGCTGCGAGACTGCAGTGAGATACACTATTCAGAAACTGCACAAATATGATCAGAAAGACGTAGAGACAAATCAGATTGATAAATAGGCCAATAAATTTGACGATTACGCCTAATAGAAATTTAAATGACAAGGTTTATTTGCCGTCAATCTGAAGCCACATCGACCAATACTTTTTTTCTTCTTCTGTGCCTTCAAATACCCAATGGACATTTTTGATCTCAGAAAAGCCTTCGTCCGGGTGTGGTTCCTCGTAATTATTACGGAACCCGGTAAATGCAACGTAAGGCAGCAGGGATCGTTTGGGCTTCACAAATACAATGAGATAATAAATGTTGTCGAAGATAAATAATTGACGCACCTCTTTTGTTGTCAATGCAGGAGGCATGTTGAGGGCCCTATAGAGGTTATTATGCCAAGCAAGTTCAAATGTCCCGTTGAATAGGAAACACCTGTCGCAAAAAACTTGTCAGTACATATAAGGGCTATTCACAGGTTTTTACCTTGCTGGAACACTATTTTTTCTGCACACATCCAAATAAAGCTTACGCGTCGCGGCGTTTCGGTTGGTGTTGTCTGCAACACATTAGTCGATAAAGATTTTTATACGTCTATTTCTCACCAATCACACAGCTCTTTCCCACCTTGAGAGCCTCCTCGAGTGTTTTGATACATTTTTCACGCGTTTTGAGGGTATCTTGGTTTATATGCAGATATTCGGCAGGTTGAAAGTGATGTCGATAGAACGTAGATTTTCCGAGGCACGGGTAGCCTACAAATAAGACAACTTCTTGTCTTGGATCAGTAGGTATTATCGGGGATGAGGTGGGTGTGATGTGGGGTACTGTTCAAATTAGGCTAAAATTCTGAAATTGCGAAGAAACAGCTTACGGGTTGGTAATGAGGAAGGACGGAAACCTGGCATAACATAATTTTCGTGGAGGGGCTGCTTTAAGAAGTATTCCTAGACCAAATATCAACATCGCATTCCATTTCAAAGCAAAGTGATAGACCTCAGGAGTTTGAAAGATAAGCTCAACATTTTCGGCCCATTTTCTATCGGTGCTGGAAAAGTCTCCCTTTCCTTTCTTGTATTGCCTACCCGCCGCGTCGCCAATAAAGAAAGAAGACCCCTTATCTTTGAGAGTGCAAGGTCAGCCAATGCGGGCAGGTAAGCAAGCGACAAGGTCAGCTCTACCTATTGTTACGCCTTCTTCCGTGAAAATCTTTTCAAGTTCATGCCACATCCCCGGCATAGGTTTACGATACTGGTCCTTTCCAGTGGCTGCCATTATGCGAAAAGGCACATCCTTCAACTATAGAGAGCCACACAGTAAATGGGAAGACATTGACGGATGCAGTGGAAAAGGATAGCTTACCGCTTGGCCTATAAGTGGTATTTTCTCCTTCCACGTCTTGAGCGCGGCAGGCTTTATCCCTTGGTTTGAAATTAACACAACTGCATAACTACATAGCATCAGTATATCTAAGAACAACTGAGAAGAGATGTAAATACCCAGTTTCGTGCAGTTCCTTCAACTTGTCAGGGACAGACGCCCTCCACCACTCCCATGACGGCGGTTGGCCTGCAGCCGACTTGGTGGCAAACGACGACTTGATAACGGTTCCGTCGAGGTCAAACGTCGCCACCTTCTGTGACGCTTTAGGCTGCAGATTAATTCCGTGTAGGCACGATCCGGTAGGGCCCAGTGGTTGGAGCCACTGAAAAGGGCCTTCCGAAGTTGCGTCTTTCTTTTCCTGAGGCTTCATGAAGAATGGGTGTACTGAACAGAAGCGTGATCCAGCACCTATCAGAGGAGCACAGGAATCTACGCACTTTTGGTAACTTTCTTCGCGGACCCCTCCTCCTTAGAAGCCTGAACACCGTCGATGTCGAGTGCACGTTTCTTGGATGGTCCTGCAATAAGTATTAGAGTCGTTACACATGTTCTTGATATGCATGGCGACTGACCAGCCTCTGGAAGTTCAGCAGCTGCTTTGTGAGGTGGTTCATTCGAGCTAGCCATGATTGGTCGCTGCGATAGTGAGCCTGTAGTCTGAATATATCGCGCTGAACAGCCTCTGCCGAGAACTGGTGGCAACAAACGCGTTTTAATCACGTAAGATAGCACTTTGGAAACTAAAAAAAACGCAGGATTCGGAATACGTGGGCAGGAAGACTGAATAAGGGGTACACTTTCTGAACGAATGATTGTTTAGGTGCAATCAAGAAGCGCGTTCAACCCGCGAGACGCGACTGCATAGGTAAATAGCATCACATGACCTGTCAATATCAGGCTTGCTAGCCGATATTTACCTCAAAGTTGGTGTGACTGTGCTCGTCGAAGCCCTTGTACGCAACAGACAAAAACCGTGTTCCATGGCCAGATCGAACAAACGCAGGAGCACGCGTGCTGCTCGCGATACCCCACCTGCCTCCCTCAAATCCACCGGGTCGCCGACGCCAGAGGCCACCCAGGCGGCAGAGCGTCACAGCGACGGCGGGGAGTGCCCAGCATGCACGCCCGAGACGCTGGAGCTGATGAACGGGGCGCGCAAGGAGATGTGGATCGAGTGCGACAACTGCAATGCGTGGTATCACTGGCTGTGTGCAGGGAGCGCCGAGCGGATGGAGAACATAGCCAAGTGGTGAGTCGGGCGGGCTGTGATGTTCCAGAAATGACATCACGCCTCTTCATTTTTTTGCGCGTGCGTGCGTGCTCATGCATATCATATTCATCCGCCGCCAGGTACTGCGCCCAGTGCGCCGCTGCTGATCCCACCCGCATCATGACCCTCAAGACCCCCGCACGCAAGTCCGCCCGCAAGCGCACCCAGCGCGACTATGCGAACCTCAACTCCGGCCTCGGGTCGGACCCCAATCGCTGGCAGCGCCTGATCGAGGCGAAGGACATCAAAAAGGACCCGTTCAGGCGGATGCAGGGCGCGGACCTGGAGGCGTGGCTCGAAGACGACGAGAATGCCCTGCGCGAGCCTATCGTTATCGAGAAGCCAGACGGGCTCGGGATGAAGATGCCGCCGCCGGACCTCACCGTCGAACACGTCGCAGAATATATCGGGGAGGACACCCCGCTTGAGGTGATAGGTGCGTCGCACGCGAATATGTCTTCTTTTCCCGTCAATTCACACATCCTTTCTTTGAAGACGTCGCATCCCAGGCAGCGTCACCGGGGTGGAATCTTGGGAAATGGGCCGACTACATCGAACTCGAACCGTCGAAGCGGGACAAGATTCTGAACGTCATCTCACTGGAAATCTCTGGAACAGAGCTCGCGAATATGGTTCTCCCTCCAAAAATAGTCAGAGACCTAGACTGGGTGGAAAACTTTTGGCCAAGCACGAGAAAGGGCAAGAACAATGCATATCCCAAAGTGCAGCTATATTGTCTCATGGGAGTAGCCAACGCATGGACAGTGCGTGCCACCCGTTTATAGCCACTCTTGTTGCTCACTGCTACTAGGACTGGCATATTGATTTTGCAGGATCCTCAGTGTACTATCACATTCTGCATGGCTCCAAAGTACGTGAAGCAGTCGACTTGCATGAGACATCGCTGTTTACCGTGGTTTAGGTATTTTATTTCATCCGACCCACTCCAGCCAACCTTGCCGCATATGAGAAATGGTCCGGAAGCGAACTGCAAAACCAAGCATGGCTCGGCGACATGGTCGACGAAGTCTTCAAAGTGGAATTAGTAGAGGGCAATACTATGATTATCCCGACTGGCTGGATCCACGCCGTTGTAAGTGCAATAAGTTGGTCGTCGAGAAGCATCTACTAAGAAACCGCAGTTCACACCAGTGGACACCCTGGTATTCGGCGGTAACTTTTTGCATTCATACGATGTTGCCACACGTACGCACATGATAATGGCTGATCAAAGAGCCGCACTAATGAATTTCTCCAGAACTACGAGTCCGAGAGATTGAAATTGCAACCCAAGTACCCAAGAAATTTACGTTCCCCATGTTTACAAAGTACGTGTATTGCATTCAGCTTTTGTAGCGGTACTCACATGCTATCAGATTATGTTGGTATGTTGGCGACAAGTATTTAAGAGATTTTAAAGCACCGGCAGGGGTATCGTTCTCACCAAGAGTTTTGGAGGGAATTCTGACGCTTGCCGAGTTTCTTGTTGGAGAAGCGCGGATCCTAGAAAGTGGGAGTGACCAAGCGAAGAAGGAGACGAAGGAGCAAGTTCCCGTTGACCGTGTTAAAGATGCACCTGCAGTAGCAAGAGAGCTCCGGTGGAGGGTTAAACAGGCACTTGGGTATTCTAGTGACGACGAGGGGTCTGGGAGCGGACGTCGGCCAGGGGCGGGATCCAAGCGCAGACGGATCGAGGATGAGGAGGAGCCGAGTGTATTCCGCAATTTCAAACCAAGACCATGGGATGCGATTGTGTCGAAGACAGAGGATGCGCAGACAAGCGATGTGAAAATGCCGCCTGTGGAGCCAGGCGACGACGACTGGACGCAGCGGTGGACGGGCGACGAGATCGGGGGCGAGACTGATGGGAAGGTGTCGCGACGGCGGGAGCTGGTGACAAAGGTGCGACGGACGGGGCGGGAGAAGATTGAGCGGCAGCGAATAGAGCGGACAGTGGAGGAGTGGACGGCGGCGTAGAATTTGTTGTGTAGTGTGTAGCCACCGAAATTGATCAGACCTGCTACCTGCCACCATGTCGGACAGAAACGACGGCGGCTCCGCGCTCAGCTATCTCGACGACGCCCCGCCGTACGAGGATCCGGCAGACGCCCTCGCCGCCCTCAGCCTCAACAATGCCCCAGAGCCCGTCCCCCGCGCCCCGTCCGCAATGTCTCTCCCACCCAACCCCGCCGCCTACCGCACCCAGCCCAGGCATGCAATGACCCTCCCGCCCCCCAACATCCATCTCAGCCCCCAGTACACAGGCCCAGCCCCGTTCACCTCGCCCCCGTCGGCACGCAGCGACGGCTTCCAGCCCCGCTACCACGCCTCCTATGACGACTACAACCAACGGCCTCACGACGAATATCAGGGCTACCGCTCCCCAGACAGCTTCGGCGCCCCCACGCCCCAGCACCAGCAATACCCGCCTCAGCAATACCCGCAGCAGCACCATCCGCCGCCACCCCAACAACAGTGGCGGCCCCATCCCCCACACCCCAACGGCGGTTACAATTTTCTGCATGCTGCCGCCACAGATGTCCTGGGTATGGCCCCACCCCCCCAGCACGGCGGCCCCAACATGGGTCGCCCTCTCGCGCCGCCAATGCCCTCAGATCGGAGCATGTACGCTGCATCTATATCCTCAGCTCACTCAGGCAGTTCAGGACAGGGATCGTTCCAGGTAGACCAATACTCGCAGCAGCAGCACGACTTTGATTCGCGCCCATCCTACCAGCGCGCAGGAACCTCCGCCTCGCTCACGCCATCCTCCATCAAGAGCAAGGCCGTCGATCTCACGTCCCCGCCATTCACGAAAGAGTACATTGACCAGTATCGGCAGCGCATCAAGGCCGATCCGGACCCGGAGGCGCACTTCCTTTACGCCAAATACCTTATCGACGCGGCGAAGAACATCCGCACGACCAACCCCGACCAGCGCACCGCGAAAAAGTACAGCGAGGTGCTCATCAACGAGTCGCTCAAGGTCATCCGCCGGCTCGCCACGCAGGGCGACGCGTACGACGAGGCGCAGTTCTTCCTCGCGAACTGCTACGGCACCGGCGCGCTCGGGCTGCAGGTCGACCACGAGCGCGCGTACCACCTCTACCTGCAGGCCGCGAAGCAGAACCACGCCGCCGCGTCCTACCGCGTCGCCGTCTGCAACGAGATCGGCGCGGGCACGAAGAAGGAGTTCAGCCGCGCCGCCGCGTTCTACCGCAAGGCCGCGTCGCTGGGCGACACGCCCGGCATGTTCAAGCTCGGCATGGTGCTCCTCACCGGCATGCTTGGCGAGCAGAAAAACCCACGCGAGGCGATCAGCTGGCTCAAGCGCGCCGCGGAGCAGGCAGACGAGGACAACCCGCACGCGCTGCACGAGCTTGCGCGGCTGTACGAGAATCAGTCGGGCGAGCTCGTCCCGTACGACCCCGCCTACGCAAAGACGCTGCTCACGCAGGCTGCGCAGCTTGGCTACACGCCGTCGCAGTACAAGCTCGGCCAGTGCTACGAGTACGGCTCGCTGACGTGCCCGGTTGATCCGCGGCGGTCGATAGCATGGTACACGAAGGCGGCGGAGAAGGGCGACGCGGAGGCCGAGCTCGCGCTGAGCGGCTGGTATCTCACGGGCAGCGAAGGCGTGCTGAAGCAGAGCGATTCCGAGGCGTATCTATGGGCACGACGCGCTGCCAACAAAGGGCTGAGCAAAGCTGAGTACGCTGTTGGCTACTACGCCGAAGTCGGTATCGGTATCAAGCAAGATGTAGAATTTGCGAAGCGGTGGTATATGCGAGCGGCCGGTGCGTTGCTTTACACACGTTTTTACATGGCCGATTACTGATTGGTTACACACTTCCAGCTCAAGGGAACAAACGAGCCATGAACCGATTGACTGAAATGAAACGCATAGGCGCAAAACGCGCCAACATTGCCCGTCCAACCCGCCAGCAGGCAAAGGATGAATGTGTGATCATGTAGGCTGACCGTCATTCGACAGTTCTCATCGTATTGGTTCCACGCTTCTGCATTGCATTAGATACCCTGCAGGATATTATTGATTTTTGGTTTGCTTGTTAGCTGGGGATGTGTATCAACTTCGTGGTTTTGGAGTCTAATTGTTACACGGTGTCGTCTAAAACTAGTTATAAATTTAATTATAGGTACACTTCTTTGCTGCTTTCAAATGTCCAAGTAAGAGATCATAGGGTTGCTAGTCATTTGTTGCTCAGCTCAGCGACACCGGGCAAAGTCTGCAGAGAGTGGTAAGAATCCGATGTTTCATCTGGAATTGTTTACGCACCTTGCCCTCAAGCAGCTCGAGACTGGCACCTCCACCAGTGCTGACATGGCTGAGCTTGTCTTCATCACCATAGTTGGCAACAACGGTCGCTGTATCACCTCCACCGACGATGACAGTGGCACCCTTTTGGACGGCCTCGACCGCTGCATCCAAGAGAGACTTCGATCCAGCGGCAAATGCTGGGAATTCGAACACACCAGGAGGACTGTATAGGATGAGATGAGAATAGTGCAAAGACTATAATTGCAGTACTTGCCCGTTCCAAAGGATGGTTTTCGATTCTAGAACAGTCTGCTTGAACAGTTCACGACTCTTCGGGCCAGCATCAAGACCCATCCAGCCGTCAGGAATACCTTCTTCGTCAGTCGCGGTAGAGGTTTTGGCGTCCTTGTCGAATTTGTCCGCGGTCACGTAGTCGACGGGGAACACGAGCTTGACGTTGTTCTTCTTTGCCTTCTCTACGAGGCCAGCGACCTTGTGCGAGCCTGCGTCGTCGAACAGGGAATTGCCGATCTAGATATGACGTCAGGGATATGTCATCGGCCTCGATCGGAAGAAGCAACACTTACGGAAACATTTTCAAGTGTTTTCTTGAAGGTGAATGCCATGCCACCACAGATGATTAGAGAGTTGACCTGGCTCCCTCAGTTTTAGTAGGCCATGTGGAATATTTGCAAGCATACATACCTTGTCCAACATGTTATCGATCAACTGAATTTTATCGGAGACTTTGGCGCCGCCAAGGATGGCGAGGAACGGCCGTTCAGGGTTCTCCAGTGCTTTGGCAAAGTATTCCAGCTCCTTCTTCATGAGGAAGCCAGATGCGCGCTGGGGCAGCTGCACGCCGACCATACTCGAGTGAGCGCGATGCGCAGTTCCGAAGGCATCGTTGATGTAGACATCGCCGAGCTTTGTGAGTTCCTCTCGGAACTGCTTGACCTTGGCCGCATCGGCTTTGGTCTTGGAACCGTCCTTGTTCTTGACAGAACCTTCCTCCTCGATGTGGAAGCGCAAGTTCTCGAGCAGGATGACCGAGCCCGCAGGAGCAGCATTGACAGCCTCCTCAACGGGGCCCAATTCGTAAGAGTCTATGAAAAGGACCTTCTTTCCTAGGAGCTTTTCTACCTCCTCGCCGACGGGTTTCAGGGAGTATTTTGCGTTGACTTTGCCATCGGGACGGCCCAAGTGGGACATAAGAATAACGGACTTGGCCCCTGTCTCATGTTTGAGTACTAGATAATGTTGCTGATTGAATTCTACATACCACCCTCTAGGGCATACTTGACAGTAGGAAGGGCTGCAACAATCCTCTGAAGCGCGATTAGATTAAGATTGGAAAAAATGAGGGTGACGCGTACCGCAGGGTTGGTGATCTTGCCGTCCTGGATTGGGACGTTGAAGTCGACGCGCACGAGGACGCGCTTGCCGCTGAGGTCGAGATCGGTGATGGAGAGCTTGTTGGAGAGAGACATGGTGTATTGGTTTGGGAGAGAGCGCTATCGTCGACAATGATATTTATATGTCATTTACTGATCTTCCTTTTTGGGACGCGGCGCACACATCTCTTCTCTGTCGTTCCGGCTGGGTCGAGAGCGTTCCGGACATATGATATCGGTGCAGGCAGATTGGCCGCTCTATACACGCACTCGTCGCTGAAATAGTTTCTGCCTCGGCCCTCCATGACGGAATGCTTACTGGACGGACAATGCACAGCTGAACAGTAACCCTAGCAATTAGGTTAGGGTTAACCACCACGAGCAGCACACCTGATCTACAAGGACGACCGCTTCTGCTATCATCCACCATGTCGGAAGACACGACCAATGCTCTAGGCCTCGACTTCTCACAACTGGCGGTAAATGAAGACCAGAGTGAGCCTCAGCCATCCCAAAATACTCAAGAGCCGGAAGCACCTACCGCAAATGAACAGGCGGAAAATGCGCCACCACCCGTGAGGAAGGAGAAGGAAAAGCCCTACTTCAATCCAGAACGTGTCAAGACAGGTGGCCCACAAAGGGTAAGCAGTTGTTTAGAGCTTCTATTCATGATCATACGCTAACACTTGATATTCAGGATAAACTGAGCGATGAGGCACTGGAAGAGAGGATGGCGCGCATTCGCGAACAGAACGAAAAAATCAAGCAGCGACGTATGGTCTGTATCTCAGTATCCCCTGGTCATCCCTTTCACTCATACTCTCGTTCTCAGGACGTCCTGGCAGACGAAGACGCCTTCCGCAAAACACAAGAAGAAGAACGTGCCAAACAAGTCCAACATCGCAGAGTTCAAGCAGACGTCAACCGGGCGCGCGATCAGAATGCAAAGCGCAAGATGGACAAAATTCAGAACAGGGAGTGGGACTCGGGAAAGCCTACTGCAGGAGGCAACGGACAACAGCCTCATCGATCTGAATCTGCGTTCCAGCCAACCCAACCACCACAGAAACCTAAGGGTCAAGGTCGCTCTCAGCGGGCATCTACGAATGACGCACGGGAAGAAGCATTAGTGGACTGGGCAAACGCACCGCCCAACGCGGATTCGATGGCCGGTAACCCTAGCTCGGACTGGGCGAATGCGACACCTGGAGATAACTCCATGGTCGGAAACCCTAGCTCGGACTGGGCAAACATAACACCTGCTGCAGATCCTATGGCTGGAAACCAGAGCTCGGACTGGGCAAACGCAGCACCTGTTGCAGATTCCATGACTGGAAACCCGAGCTCGGACTGGGCTAATGCAGATTCTACGAGCGGAAACCCTAGCTCAGACTGGGCAAATGCGCCGATTAGCTCAGAGCAGACAAGTGGGAACACCACCTCGGATTGGGCAAATGCGAAACCTACCAATGGTCCAAAAGGTGGTGGAAAGCCTCGAGGAAAAGGAAAACAGAATGCGCAGTGGACAAGTGGAAACCCTAGCTCAGACTGGGCAAGCGCGAAACCTGACTTGACCAGCGGAAACTCCAGCTCAGATTGGGCAAAGGTGGAGCCGAGCGCAGATTCTACAAGTGGCAACCCTAGCTCTAACTGGGCAAGCGCAACTCCCAGTACGGATTGGTCAACCCCAAATCCTAGCGCGGACTCTACGGAAGGAAACCCCAGCTCAGACTGGGCGAATGCGAATGCTGGAACAGAAGACTGGGCAAACACTGGAGTCAATGACTCTTGGGCGGCCCTCATGAAGGAAGCACCCCTCTATAACCCAGAACCTTCATCCACTTCTGCTACTGACTCTGGAAATTGGTCTCGCGATACTCGTGGGTCTCGCGGTCCTCGCGGTTCTCGCGGCTCTCGTGGCGGCCAATCTTCTGATCAGCGAGGGCGCGGAAGGGGTCGTGGAAGAGGAAGAGGAGGCCGTGGCGGAGCAGAAGGAGGCGGAAATCGTCCTGATCGCGCCCCTGCCGAAGACAACGTTCCATTAACTTGGTGATACTCACCACCTGCTCAACATACCCATATATTCTCTGATACACGGTACATTTACATCATGCTCCCACATGCAAGTACAACTTATAAGTAAAGTGATCATTGCAACATCTACTATCTAATGTGACTTGCGCAATCTTATTTTTTACTGAATGTTGGCACAGGAAGGCGAGAACGTCGGCGCTGAAAGACGGGAATGGATAGAGATAATCCGGCGTTCTCCTTTCCAGACTGTGGTTTCCTTTTTTGAGCTGGGGGATCTATCATTTCTGCATTAGCCCTATTTACGGTGTTCAACTGCACTGATGTGTACTGTTGCCATGAGCGGCGTGAAGTGCATTCCTTGCTGGCTTGCTTCACACTCGGATACGAGAAGATAATGCGATCTGCTGCCGTCTTTTTAGGGGTCGAATTTTGTGAACGGGCGGACGCCACAATGTGTTCACCAAATGTCTCTGAGGAACCAGAAGGAAGAGCAGACATTTGGAGGAATGAACAAGATAGGGAAGGTAGATCCCCCATACATGATCCGTCGAACAATGCAGCGTGGTCTGCCAGAATATCATTGACCTCAAATGACCTCTGATAAATATTAAATAGGGATGCAACAGTTGATGATGGAAGGCGACTCGCCTCTAGCCCTGTACATGAATAACTCGCTGATTCAATTAAATTTCCAGTATTCATGCTTTTGGAACTGTCAGAAACAACCATAGACTTAGAGGAATTGCCCCAGGACTTTCGAGGGAGATATGAAAGGAGTGTAGAGCTGCCGCGAGACCCAAGCATGGAGCTAAGCTCTGCTTTGAGAGAGTCACTTGCGAGGGGTGCGAGTCGTGATCCGACAGAACTCCTGGAACAGGATGATGGAAGGGTATGTGCTCCAGGTAGCGTTACGTTGAATTGAAGGGCTTGGTCTCCCTCAATAACAGAAGAGACCCGCCCTAGGAGGGATGTGTTGGCCAATTTAGAGGCGAGGCCGCGTTCAGTGATCAGCGCTTCCAGCGCGGCCTGACGTCCAGCAGGGATTATTTCATGTATCGATGAAATTGCAGAAGCGGACGGTGTAATCAAGTCGAGTTCCCCAACGGTCAGAGAGGCTCTCTTCTTCCAAAACTTTGTCACCTTTTTTTGATCTCGAAGCTCCTTACGAGTAGCCAGAGTCAGGTGAAGAGCGTTCGAATACTCTTCGATTGTCGGTGCTTTTGCCAATGGCCTTGTAATTGACGGTGTTTTTGTGCTAGACGGAGTTGCCACAGTGAGGGGTTCATTTGGGGTACGTATATCCTGTTCAGCAGGGGCAGTTTTGATTTTCATTATCTCCGCAAGCTGAGTATCATGAGCCAATCTCCTGCGTAGGTCTGTAATGATTTGGGCATCCTGGCTAGTCTGGTGCTCCAAAGCTAAGATTTTCTGTCGAGCAGCAATCAATTCTGTATGACATGTAGTCAGGAGGGTATGAAGCTTGGAATGTTCGAGGATCCAGAGGTTAATTCCTTCTTTCAGTCGAGAGAGTTCCTCATTTATTGGTCGGTTGCTGACCAAGGAATTTCTGGTACTCTGACGCCTCGGACGCCAGAAGCTCGGCGGGCAATTCACAAGATGGTTGAATTTAGGAGGAATAAATGTCGACTCTGAGGTAGCCAAGTCAAAGATAGTCGATGAAGGAGCGTCAGGTTGGGAACTTGAAGACAGATGTTTATAGCTCGGTGATCTCGTGCTTGGAGATACAAATGAGTCAAGAGGAGGACCTGGAACGAATGTGGCAGATTTAGTACGGCGATGTAGAATGTTGAAGGCTTTGAAGAAACGCATCGTATTTTACAGACGAGAACATTTCGACAGTCGACTTTATGATAGGTGCTGGTGGCTGACAACCAAGATGACAAGTCACTGAGAACCAAATTCAAATCATCTTCAATTGGTGTTTTGATCGGACTTGCACTGTCGCTTCCTCTCCATAAGATATACGAATAGTATTGACTCCCGGACTCTGGGCTCTTGTTCGAACTATGTTAGCTGCTGCCACGTCTTTCTTCGCTCGCACCAATATTTCGCAGTCATATAACATCGGATCTAGCACCGGCACCCCTCTAGGCTTGGGAAGTAGACCAGCAACCCCTGGCGGTCCAGGGAACACTTCTCTGTCGACCTCCTCGCCGCCCACACCTACTTTTCACGTTGGTCTTTGGAAAATCCAGTCGGGATGGCACAAGACCACAGGAAAACGGGTGTCTATTTGGACATTTGACAAGCGTGGCCCGGACATGGAACGACTGGGTCAGCAAGGCAAAGATAGAGTTATTGAAGTCATGAAGGCGGAAGTGAGCTACCTTTGTCGGTTCTACGATCTGATACTTACTTGCTGAACTTGAGGCATCTGCCCTGGGTCGATTAAGACATCCTTCAATTCTAGGTAAGCTACCAGTCTTCAATAACACTGGAATAACATCCATATCGGACTTCAAGAAATGGTCGAACCGCTGGAAGAAACGCGAAGTGAAATAGTTTTTGCAACAGAACCTGTCCTATCGTCTCTGCAGCTTGCTATCCCGGATGCTACTGGACGACAGTCTCCCTCCGTCGAGCTGGATGAAATCGAGGTTCGCTCCTCTTCCCCCAGCAAATTCTAGGCCAAGTATTAAAAAGTCCTCCAGATTCAAAAGGGTATACTACAGCTTTGTAAAGGCCTCTCGTTCCTCCATACATCAGCTAAACTAGTTCATTCAAACGTATGCCCCGAAAGTGTAGTGATCAATGGAGCTGTGAGCCGATCGCATGCCACCGTCGATTTATATCTTCTCATTTCATTCCAGGGTGATTGGAAAATAGCAGGACTTGGCCTAACCATCCCTCTTCAAACATCAAGTGGGACGCCTTCGAATTGGGAGTTTCCAACTTTTGACGGAAGAGTCCCGCCTTATGTTCAACGCTCATTTGACTACATGGGTATGGAACGCTCTTAAATTATCGCGCCTTTTCACTAACTTCTAACAAGCGCCAGAATATGCTTTGGATGAACAACTTGTGACTGCCTCGGATATGTATTCCCTTGGCTGTCTGGTGTACGCCGTTCACTGTAAAGGTAGTCCGCCCTTCAAGAACCATGGCAGCCTCGGCGGGCTGCGAGATAATGCCTCCAAACCTGTTCCCGGCTTGGAACGACTGGACAAAGATTTACAAGGTAAACCACTTTGTCTCCGTCTTCGAGCAAATATCATGACCACGTTCCCGCAGTACTTCTTCGGTCATTGATTACACGGCACTATGGCACCCGACCAACTCCTGAAACGCTTCCTTCCCATTCTTTCTTCTCTTCCCTCCCAATTTCTACCTTGAACTTCCTCGATCGGTCGAACTTCACGGCCAAGACAAGGGAAGAAAAGATATCTTTTATGAAGGGGCTGACTAGCGTGCTCGATCGATTCTCCGAAGGTTTGAGGACCAGGAAGATTTTGCCATCGCTGCTTGAAGAAGTAAGTTGTTCAACTATATTTCTGTGCTCCAAGCATATGTTAAGCATACATTGTTAGATGAAAGATGTCCACCTATTGCCATATATTCTTCCAAATGTCTTCGCAATATCTCAGTCGTTGTCGCCGTCTCAATTCGCTAACACTGTTCTTCCGAGTCTTAAACCCCTCTTCGCCATTCGAGAACCTCCCCAAAATATGCTGACTTTACTTGATAATCTTACAATGTTACAAGACAAAACGGACAAAAATGTGTTTAGAGAACGTAAGTGAAGTCACGCCCAAGATTTCACTGATATTGATGGTGTTATTCAGACGTACTGCCGCTGGTATACAATGCCCTTGAATCAGAGCATGCCGTAGTATGTGATGTAAACATACCAATAATATAACAATAACCATCTTTTTGTAGGTCCAGGAGCGTGCACTGAAGGCCGTCCCAGGTCTCTGCGAAACCATTGATTACACTGAAGTCCAAACTGTCCTATTCCCTCGCGTAGCAGTGAGTCACTCGTCGCCATACATTCTAATCCATCAGCTTATTCTGTATTCAAGCTTGTTTTCACAAAGACGCGCATCCTGACAGTCAAAGTCGCTACGCTTGTCACATTCTTAGCTATGGTGAAGACTCTGGATCAAGTAAGCATTGAACAACGTCCTCGTTCCTTTGCACTCCCCTGAAGGCAATCGTGCCGTAGTCGAGCCTGACACAGAAACTGGTTCCCCTTCTGTCAAAAATTCGGACGAAAGAACCTGCCGTCACAATGGCAACTCTGTCTGTCCAAGAGGCAATGGGCTTCAAAGTTGATCGCGAGGCCGTGGCTACTCTTGTATTGCCTCAATTATGGGCTATGTCAATTGGTCCCTGTACGTTTCGTTTGATTGACTTGTCGTTGGAGTCTAACACGATCTCAGTGTTGAGCGTCGGTCAATTTCAGCGATTCATGCAAGTCATCAAAAAGCTGGGAGATCGTGTGGAGCAAGAGCATAACCAATTTCTTCGAGATTCTCAGCGGTTGGAAGATCGTTCAGGCGTCGCAAGCGACGACATGGCTCAAGGCAGTGGAAATACGCGCAGCGTCGACTTCGAAAGTCTAGTCGGTCAAGCTAGCAATCCGATCACAGTCAAGGCAGATACTGTCCTTGAAAACAATACCAATTGGGACGACGACGTGTGGGGCAGTATATTGAACAACAACATGGCAAGTGTTTTGACTGTCACATTAAAAATGTGTGTTGATCAATCTCACAGAGCCCCTCGCCTCAACAACCTGCTGCACCAGCCATCATACAATCAGGATCACAAATTCGATCTCCTTTGCAACTTCCTGCACTTTCCAACAACTCTGCGAGGAACGGCTCTTACCAAGGCAACCATTCACAACTCAATCCGACATCGATCACACCACATTCTCCTGCGTTTACCCCTCAACGGCGCCAGGAACCTATGGCACCACCCGCGGCACCAAATACCACTCTGCCATATTCATCTTACTCACGGAGTGCTTTCCCGCCACCCCCAAAACCATCGCCACCAACAATCCTTGCACCTCAAGCGCCAATGGCATCAACAAAGTTTTCTCCTCCGAATTACAACTTATATTCATCCCACCAAATTAGTACACCATCTACCTATCCTACTATACCCAATGCACCAGCTTTCGCGCCGACTGCTAATCCAACATTCTCATCGATATCACAGCCGTTTACTGGAGGCGCAATCATGTTACCCAAACCCCCGCAAATGGGTGGTGTGATGACACCCTCCAAACCGGCACAATCGTCAGCAACGAAAAACACGCTATCAAAAGACGCTTGGGGCGATTTTGATCCATTAGCGTAAGAGCCGGGAATTAGGTACACTAACTTATGCAGCAGTCTGTTATAATTATGACTTCATAGAATGTATCCCACTATTTATCAGAGCCAACCTTTTCCGTGTTATCAAGTAGGCCGTTCAAAATGAGAGTTGCTCCAACTTTTGAGGAAATCAAGTTTGCATCCTTGCAGGTTGGACTTTGCACGCCTTCCTCCTGACATCAGTGATATTGTTCATGTCTTCGTCTCTGCTGAGGGACTCACAAAGCTGACACCCGTCAGGGCAAGGGCAGCTGTTTACAACTGTCCGAGCACGATTCATGATTTTTTGGACTGGCAAATGACAGATTATCGGGCACTGCCGTCAGCGTATATGTTTGGAAGCTTACCGTGATCAAATGCCCTTGATACGACGCCGCCTGTCTTGCCCGCGGCATCGTAGAAGATCAGCCTGTTTGAATGTGGGAAACATACTGTGAAATTTGACTTCAGTTTCTTACCTGGGATATCTAGGGTTTCGCTTCGTAGTGTGAGCATCTTCTTCGGTATCTTCTTCTTTAGATACCCGACAGTCTGTTTTCACGTCTTGAGATAGCGAAAATTGGATAAGAAATGCGTGCTCGGCGGCGTGGATGGCTGCTGCGCTGTCTATTCCGTGCATGCGAATTTGTTCCAGGATATGGATAGGCAAATCAACCCAGAATCCGATACTTTCGCGTTCCCAGGGAGGTGTTTCCAGCTCCACCGCATCCAAAATGGTTTTTCCTCTAAAAAAGCGAACGGCATTAGGCAAATCGTTCGTTTTTCTTACACCATCAACATACCGAATTTTGAAAAATCCTTGGTCCAAGGAAAATCATTACCTTGCAAAGTAGAGTCTGCCGATGAAAATGCTCACCAAAGACTTTGACAAATACATTGATTCCTGGAAAAAAAAGAAACATAACACGAAGGCAAGCGTTGGCACACCGTCAGTCTGTAAAGTTAGTAGAACTCACTTCCAAATTCGACAATGTTTTGATTCATATGTATAGCGCGGAGTGTTTGAAGAGGTTGAACGCGTCTAGAAACAAACAGTCAGGAAAAGTCTTCAGTGAGCTGTGAAAAACGGGATGCCCATACGTAAGATCTCTAGACAAGGTTTCAAAGTTGCGTGCTCAGACAAGTCAAGCCAAAAATCAAAGAACAGATAATTCCAACCTCGGTGATGTTATATAATTAACATCGCTACGAATAGCTTTGGCGACCTTTTCGTCATGGCTGATTTCATTGATCTAAAAGGGCCATTTTGAATATTAAAACACAGAATGTAGAACATGACCTACGATGAAACTTTCTCCTTGGTGCATAAACTTGAAACATACGACAGTAATCAATCAGTAAAGAAAAAAGCTGTTACTAGAGATGCCTTACCACAGCGCCCTCGTAAAGTTCGAACAAAGCACGAGAAACTTCAACTTCTTCGACTGTACGAGCTGTCTGTTGGTGTTCTTGGCCAGAAATTTCAACGACCATGTAAGTTTCTTCTTGTAGGCCGCCTGGAAAACTTTTGTCTGAGGCTTTGGTAAGATGGCAGTGCAACATAATATCTTACGAATAGAGACATGTCTGGATGGGAAAGGCAGATATTTTGGATGAGGGTGATACCTGCGGATAGTGGTCATTTTATTGCGAAGGGCTAACAGTATCACGCACTCACCAGCCATCGTGATCCTGCTTTAAGCCTTTCTTGCAAATATCAATCATCAATGGGCCAAACCATTTCTTGTCTTCCACAGCTAAAGGGATTTCATAGGCAGCACACTGTATATGGGCTGCAAGGGTCTATATAAGAGCGGATACCATGGATGACAAGAAAACAAGATCCCGACCTTCGAGGACAAGTTCATTGTCAACGTCGAGTATCAAATCGTCCAACGAATTGTCGAAGAGGTCGGAGGGATTTTGGACAAAATGCTGATCAATGGGGAATGGGTCTGCTATCATGACTGCAAGAGAATCTCGAGATCTTCGGCCAGCTCTACCAGCTTGTTGTCTCTGCTGGTTGTCAACTTGAATTCTTCAGAATTTTGGAATGACTCACAAAGTTTGAGATTGTCATAGGAAAACCAAGCATAAGGACGGCATCAAGAGCTCCAATATCGATCCCTAACTCCAGCGCATTGGTCGCGATGATTCCAAGCAGCTGACCAGAGAATGCCTCTTGTTCAATACTTCGACGCTCCTAATCATACATTAGAAATATGTTCATATGAAGGGCGTCCAAGTTGCATACTTCGCGAGTGTAGCCTAGCAAACTTCAAGTGAATAGATGGCAAATTTGGTGTTGAAAGTTGGCATACCGCCTCTATAAGCTCTGACTTTGTCTAATATGTCAAGGCGACCTTCGTTGGCCAAATCCGCTTTGATAGTTTTCAGAGCCTGTGAAACCGGATTGACGTTAGCCATAGCTGCCTTCAGCGGAAATGAGTTTATTTACGAGTTCGCAAATTTTGCGGATCTTATCATCAATATAGTAAGCCAAGGGTCCGGAGCCTCATGAAAAATAATATCTAACCTTGCAAAAGAGTATCACACGAACCCCCTCTTTCATCAACGAGCGCATTAAATCCGAAGCTTCAGAAAGCGAAGAGCGTCTTCCCAAAGATGGATCCATTATGTCCACCGGCGGAGGGTTCCAAATAATATACTCTTTACTGCCCGAGGGTGCTCCGTCATTTGAGACGACATCTACGTCGGTGATGTCGAGACCAAACATGTTCGACATATAATCTGCGGGATTCGAAAGAGTTGCACTGCATGATATGAAGCGGGTCCGTCTATCTGTTTGTACACATGTCAGGGATTGAAAGTTCTTCTGCAATAGTGATGTTAGCTATGTACTTCCAACAGCTGCACAAACTCGACGGAAGCGCCGCAGGATTTGCGCGACATGGCTGTATGGTTTCAGGAACGATAAATCTTGGGTATTTGCGGATAATTTGACATTACCTTCCAAATACTCCTGTGTAATAATGTAGCTCGTCCACCACCAGTATCTATGCGATACTCCACTTTCAATGGGAAGTTTCCATGTGAAAAACAATGGCAGACCTCCAGTCGTTTGAAAAAGCTGAAAGCCTCTAAGCATGAATCACGGACCATTGTGTCAAAATGCGACCAACCTTCTCCACTTCTCTTCATTCGGGAGGATTGACGCGTGTAAAGTGTCCTATATACGCATAAACAACCGTGTTACATATTGAGATAGCACCCTCACAAAGTTTGTTAGGATGACCGAGGCATTTTCACGGATTTCTGAAAGGCGGCCTGAGATTTGGCAGCTTCCGCAGTATTTAGTACTTACCCGCCCTAATATCCTGTGGAGTGTCTCCGTCGTATGTTGCTATCTGCATAATATGCTGAGCTTCTCGAAACAACGAGACTGCTGGTCAAACCTTCAGCTTTTCAAACTTGGGGATCATATGAAAAAGTTGTCCGAGGGACGCTTTCTGGTCTTGTGCTAGAGCCTAACAATTAACAAAATTTCGCCAGTTTTAACTCGAGAAGGCACGTAGTCGCAAAAGAAAGACCTTGGTTGGAAATATAAGAATAGCGGTTGCATCAGGCCTTTCTTCTAAACAGCTCAGTACTGGAACCTGATGAAAATGAGACTCTCGCGCACAGGTTTGTGCCAAGGCACTCACTTGATAAATTATGCTTTTCCCTGAAGCAGTACTTGTTGAAACGACGACATGTCGGCCTTTCCGCACCGAAGTGATAGCAGCGACTTGGTGGCTGTATAGAGCTTGTATACTTCTGGACTTAAAGACGGCGTTGGAAATGTCTTCAGATATGGGTGGATCCAGATATGCTATATGATGGTTCATATGTGAGAAAAGTGGAAAATTTCAGTGAAGTCATTCCGACGAACAGGTTTGAGCAATTCTAGGCTCTACACTGAGCTGATAAACAATCTGGTCCTTGTACCAAATTGAACTGGTTATGTTCGATATTATTTGATCTACAGAAGGGCGCTCATAGCCTGGAGATGTAACATTCGGATTGCATTTGATGGTAGAGCTTGGAGATATTGCGGTATTCACGGGTACGTATGTCTGGCCGGCATTAACAAGCAAATTCACCGGATCGTCATTCGCTGGTGTAGCGGAGATGAGTCTATAGAAGTAGTTAGAATCAAGCTGCCTAGAGCATATCTATAGATGACATACTCTTCAACTGCCCGACAAAACCTTTCATTTCGTACTTCGATGAGATTTTTCACTGCCGTCGTTGAAAGGATGGGCGGCGAAAACGAAGGTCTAAGCATGGAGATTGCTACCGTCGTCACAAGGAGTATTCCTGATTACGTACTGTGGGGTTGTAGTGGCTTTTTTCACGATAGTACTATCAGCGAAATCCAATACCAATATCTGCTCTTGTAGCTGAATAGCTTGCTGCGGTGGGAGAATTGCTTGAGAGTAGTCAACAGACCGTGCTGAGCTTGCGTCTGATTCTTTTGTCTGAAGATCCGAAGCCGGAATATATGCAAATCTAACAAGGTCAGGAAGCAATGCCCTTCAGTTAATTGTGTGAGTACGATGCGTCATAGTAAAATCGTGTGCACGCACTTGATCTCCGAAACACTTTTGATTTCTAAGGGGCTTAATTGATGACGGTTAGCATGTTTACAGTTTGTAGGGAAAATTAAAGAAAAGGTACTGGTTGAGGATGCCTTCTACGGAGGATCTGACTGAGGAGAAGCTGATTGCTAATTGTCTTTTTGAAGAAACGAACGCGATAACAGTGTTGATAGCCTTGATCGTAGTATATATTGTAAATCATTGAAACATTTAATTCTCAGTCACCCACTTTGTATATCTGCGATTATTCCGATTGATGAAAGCCGGGTATGAGGGAATAAGTACAACTCACCTTATACAGCTTGGTTCGGATCCATGATAAGGCACTTCAGCAGATACCAAAAATGCATTATAAACCGTGCCACCTACTGTTTGAAAATGTTCAGGCCAGGCAGCCGAGTAGTCTGCGTCTGATACTTTACGCGCGTTTCTCTTTTTGGCCGGTCTGTCAGCATTGTTGCTGCTTCCAGACTCCGGGCCTTGCGATGGTGACGAGTCTAAAGCAGTGTTACCACTTTTGGACTTTCGTGAATTAGATGCCTTGCGTTTCAAGCTCATATTCAACTTCCACAAAACAATAGGCGGGTAATCAACGGGTAATATGCTTCAAGTTTGTCTTCCGACTGTTCGTATGGGCACCCGGCAACTGTTCAGAAAGACACAAGGGTCTTTGAATAGATTAATTAAACAGGACGTGCGAAGGTGATTTAGCAGACTCGGGACAGAGGGGGTTGAAAGGGAGTCGGAGGCAAGTCGGATGTGCTTCAAGTTTGTTCCCACTGTGCAAATATGGACATATGATGACATCGATCTTTTGTCCGCAGCGGCCCGGGATACCGCGTACAACTGGCAAGCTGCTCAATCCTCACTGAAACAATTTTATACTTCCCAGATAAATAAGCAAATATTCTGCATCTTCTCGCGAAATCTTTTGACGAGACGAGAAGCAATATCATGCACGATTGAGTAATTCACACTAAAGTCCTTTGACTTACCAAATTTGCATGTGGTGGGAATGATCGTCAATACATCATCCGATCCAAGGATGCGGCCGTCACAACACCAAACCAACTGCCAATACAATATATGAATTTCTTTCGAATGATCCTAGGCATGTATATTGCATTGGTCCACCTCCTAGAACACAAAATGACTTCGCTTCATATCTTCTAGTTTCTCTTTAATCACGAAAGCAATCACATTCGTTGAGGACATTGCCGCCATTCTCAATGATTCTTCTTCAGAGTTCGCAAACTATTTCCTTTGTCGCACTGTACAACGTATTGTCTAACCACCTCAATTATATTCGTAGGTTAACTTTTTTCGCGCCTCCGGACAGGGTGTTGCGACAATCAAATTTCCTTGCTTCGAATAATTTAAGTTTTTTGCGCACTCAAGACGTAACAAATGGGTCTCTGGAATACTCCTTGCTATCCTCGCTTTCTCAACTGCGAGATCTGGCAGGAATTGTGGACCTTATCGAAGAATCTACATCGGGTATCTCTCGCGCAGCAAAGGACGGAACCGACCAACAGGTGGCGTTGAAAACAATTATGCGTGCCATTCGGAGTTATCATATTGTTCCGAAGATCGCATATGATCTCGCTAGTCTTGAAAACAACGTCACATATCCCACACAACTGCGAGTCCCTGGTGCTTTTGCTGGCAAGCCATTGCGCCTGAGGGTTGCTCAGAACGCTCTCTTGCCCACAGTCAACATAAACTTTGCTACCAAGATTCTCCATCCTGATATCAAAGTGACTAATGGTACTGTCTGTGTATTTTCTTGTACAATATCATCTAATTTTTATAAGGTATCATTCACGTCGTCGACCAGGCGCTTCTCGTTCCTCGGTCCGTGTTTCAAGAGTTGTATGCATCTCCTCGCCTCTTCTCCACGTTGGTAAGATTCTTTCTATTTTTTGCGTATTCTCCCTTAACAAGTTACACGGCCGCCTAGACCTCAGCTTTGCAGCTATCCAACCTTACAGGCAATGTCGACCTTCAATTTTCTCCTGGTGGCGGCCTACAGGGCACATCAACAGTCACCATATTTGCACCAACCAACCGAGCATTCGAGGCTTTACCGGGGAATTTGCAACTCTTCTTGTTTTCTCCTTATGGAAAGAAGACGATGAAGAAATTGCTACAGTACCATATAATTCCAAGCGCCGTGCTTCAGTCAAGTACTCAAGTTTCTCAGTGCTCTAGATCAACTCAAAATTCTTACGTTTATTCAGATTACAGACATGACGTTGTCGTCAATGCAATAAATCCTAGCGGTCGAGACACGCCCATCCAGTATGTACTCATAACGGTTGCGTCGTCTGTCGTATTTTTTATGGTATATTATTTTCAGTCTGCCACATTGCAATCATGTCAGATCCAAATCGACCTCACCGTTACACGTCGAGCCGATATTTTCTATTAATGTCACTATGAACACATTGTTGGCGAGCCGCTCTATCGACGCTCAGATTGTTCAAGACAAATTATCATATACTGCCCTTTCCGATCACAAGAAACAATCCATCTTCGATGTCAAGATTATCGTAGACGGCAGTCCTGCTTCAGTAACGGATGTCGCCTGTTTGAATGGTGCTATCCACGCAATCGACAGGATTCTCGACCCTCGTCATAGTTATCAACGACGTGATCCTGTCAAACCATTACTGGAAGGTCCCCATACCCAATTCAAAGGCATCATCAATAGTCCCAATCATGGAAGTTTTCCCAGCCGCTCTTGGAGACGTACCGCTCGCCACGCGAATACGAACAGCGCGGGAGATCGAGGTTGCGCAGAAGGCCCTCAGCACCATATTGCAGACGAACAAGACGAGATGCTGGAGAATAGGCGAAAATACGGACGCTCGCCTCCCAAGCGCAGACCTGATGTCTATAATCCTGATTATCATTCAGAATATTTTGACGCCAAAGGTAATAGTCCCCTCTATGACAAAAGTTGGGTTGACTGGGAAAGTTGGTTACCTCAATGGGGGGGAAATGATTGATACTCTTTCCAGGTCGTAACTTGTTAGGTCGTGATCAGTTGAGATTAAATGCTGCCCTTTAGAATTTCTATGTATTATACCTTTTTACCTTGTTAAATTACGTGGCCCCCAATGAGCTCTGCCGCCAATAGCCACGCCTTCAACCAGAGTCCGAGCCAGATGCGTCTGATATGATTGCTTGTTCGTCAGGTCGAAGATGAAGGTTTTTTGCTTCTAAGCGTCGATGACTGCGGGTCTTCACATGAATGTCCCATTCTGAGCCTTCCTCAATCATGACTGGTCGATTTGGATGTGTAGTGCAAACGGTGCAAATCCGTCGTTTTCGAGCCTCAAGGACGGACGCTGGACTGCGAGGTAGATGAGGTTGATTTAAACGCCTAAAGTAGAATATTACGCTTACTTGACATCTTTGTGAACGAGTTTAAGCAAGTTCGAGGCAGTTATCGACAGTGAATTTGGTTCGGGTAATTCTTGGCGGCCCAAAAATGCTACAAGAGAGTGAGCGGTAAAATATTGCATTACACAAGGTCCAATTGTACCGTCTTGAATATTAAAGGCTGTTTGTTGAACATTTTGTACCCAACCGTCCCCTAGAGCTACGATTCTAAGCGGGAATGCAATTTAGTTCAATTACGCATGCACCTACTAGTGGCATCTAGCAAATAAAGCGGAACTATATTTTCCTGTGTTGTGGCTGCATTAACCGCGGGGAGCAACTTATTCCGTATCCAAGAAATTTGCCGTTTGGCATATTGTCGGGTGGAAATTTTCATCCGCTCACAAGCCTCTTTGAATGCTGTTTCCGACGGTGCATCGAGATACCCGCAGAATTCTTTATAACCTAGATTTCATCTCAAGTTAGTTTCCGCGGTGTCTAGACAAGTACCTGACACTGACCAATAGATTGATAAATACCAAGGGTATAATCCGCATGTGATGTAAGGCCGGAATCGAGACTTTTATGGTTGCAAGCTATCTCGCGTAACATTTTTACTTCGCTGACGAGTCCTTGCTACAGAGTGTCATTTTTGAGTAGTGACTTGGAGAATGCATGCAAATCTCACACGGATCATATCATCCACGCGAGCATCAAGACGGTCATGCAGTATAGTTGGTTCTGCATACAGCCAAAAGGACAATGCAGTGTACCTATCACAAATCAAAAGAGGGTATTAGTTCTCAGAAATCCGTTACATACAAGTGTTGATTGACCTCGGTTTGCTTCCTTCGCCGACGACAGAAGATTGTTCTGCAACGATAGCACTCGGAAGTCGCCCAGTTTCTTTTGCGATTTCCAGACTTCTCAATACTTTTCGAGTGTCCTTCCAATGCCAACGCTGAGATATCATCGGGTCAAGTGCCGAAAGTAATTGATGCATCTGAAAAGCCTTGTCCGGATCTATTTTGGCTGATGGTGCTTCGTGAGGTAGATTTTGTAGTAAATTCGACAAATGCGGGGGGAGGGCTTCAACGGATTTCTTGAGCTTCTCAGACCAGACTACCACCCCCTCCGAATTGTCGGATAGGGAAGGCTCTCTATGAATCAATTGGCTTGGAAAAATCAGGTGCTGTATCCAATATGATGTCCCACCGACAATGATGGGTAATTCTTCGTTTTCATGCATTTCGTTGATCTATTGAATAAACTGGGCGATCAAGTTTCCTGAGAAGTCATCAAGTCTTGCATTCATACGAACCAGTTTAATCGTATCCTGCACCCATTCGCCTACAACATATTGTTCACCAGGTTGTTTAAAATCCATCAGTAGATGCGGAACGCCTCCTCGTTCTCCTTCTGGGAGTTTGTTGGTAAGAACATCGAGACCGCGATATATTTGCATGGAATCCGCATTGATGATCTTTGCGCCCCGCCATCCAAATCTGCGGCAATTTCGATTCACATGTTGAGCAAGATCAACAGCCAACTTGGATTTGCCCACTCCGGTGGTGCCACATATTGCGATGATAGGGCGATAGGGTAAGGCCATGTAGAATTGTGACAGGATTGGCGACGGAATAATGAGTATATACTAAAGTAGTAAGAGTGGAACTGGCCAGTGGGAGTGGGAGGGGTCAGCCACCCGAGCCACCGCTTGGAGGGCAAGCATTGCCAAACACCCATCAGCCACTGCTTTGACGCCCGCCGTCATGCCACCCTGTTGCTCTTCTTACCCAATATCCATCTACCCCGACCAACCCCGATTCACCATTGCGTTGGGATGCAGCTTCGAGTGTGCGCTAGGACGGGTTCTGAATCTCCACAGGGAGACGTACATGTTGAGGTATGTCACTATTTCAAACTCAATCGATGTTTTGTGTGATCACTCCAGCCACGAGCACGCATTCGATGTATGGGGCGGGCGCCGTCGAACGATCCAGGGTAGGTCTTGCAACCTGCATGGAGCTGACGAAGGCTTACACACCGCGGGCGGCCGGATTGAAGACGTACGTGTGCGTGTCATGGGTCGGAACGAGATGTATCGTGCGTGATAGGCTGTGTCGAGACGCGACGCTCGTTGGTGGCAAAGTACTCGACGCGCTGTCGGCGAGCGCGGCTTCAATTGCTCGCCGCGTCGTCTGGAATCGTCCACATCCGCCAGACCCGTCCTCTTCTGAAACATTGATGCGCTATGTTCATGGACGCGCCGGCGCCGCGTACCTAGCTCAGTCGGAGTCAGAACCAGTAACGCGCAACCTTAGTCTGAGCATATTGAGACACCCGTTTTTGCGCGTCGCGGCGGACGAGGAGAGCGGTGACGTGGCGGTAATGCAATACCATATTTTAATCAAAATAATGTATGTAACTATGTAGCACTTGGCAACAAACTCTTCAAAGAGCTAAGTAGATTACTCTGCCAGGGTAAGGACGCGTAAAAGATACAAAAAAAACTATTTTGATCAGCAATATTTGAATGTAACTTGAGTGGCATCAGTTGCACACTTTGGGGAGCCGTCTCTGAGTGGGAGCTACGGGTGGGAAAGTGGGAGTCGGAAAACTTCGGCCACTCCCACCCCCACTACTTTGGTCACGACTCCGGAATAATTTAGAATTTGCAACTCACGAGGATATCACGCGTCATAGGCGTGACTGGTTGCGTCCATCGAAAAGATGCGTGACACGGTACAAGTACTGCCACAGCACACAAGCGGGCTTTCTAGTCTGACCTCCACCAGTTGAATATGTCCTCCAGAATCGCGCGTGTCAATCTCGCAAATTTGAGGCCTGCTCCAGGCTCGCAGCATCTTGTGAGATTGCTCCTTTGCCCGACAGTTATTCCGAACTGACATAACACATTTTCAAAAGGAAAAACGTGTTGGTCGTGGCCAAGGATCAGGCTATGGAAGGACTGCCGGGCGAGGTGCTAATGGTCAAAAATCACGTTCCGGGCCAGGTATTCGACCTGGGTTCGAAGGAGGCCAGACACCCATCACAAAATTATTCCCGAAGCGCGGCTTTGTCAATCAGTAAGCAATATTTCTTTGATCGGGTGGACTGGGTTGCTAAATATCTGATGAAGCAATGAACAAACATGGGCACCGGTCAATCTTGATAGGATTCAGTTCTGGATAGACCAAGGCCGATTGAAGTCATCACCGGAGAATCCCATCACAGCGCGAGACTTGCTGCTGAGTGGATGTGTTCACAATGTCCATGACGGCATTAAAATTCTAGGGGATGTGCGTCGTTTTACTTATATTTTACAGGCAGGCGTGCTACTTACCGCATAACATAATAGGGAGCGAACCACCTCACAACACCTGTTTATATTATTGCATCGCGTGCCAGCAAAAGTGCAATTGAAGCGGTGGAAAAGGCAGGCGGAAAACTTGTCTGCAAATATTACAACACTCTTGCTCTCGGAGACTGCGTGAAAGGACGTATAGACAGGCTATCTGCTGCTCCTACCCGCCGTGAAGATATTGGTATGTTTTTCAGAGTCCCTCATTTACCAACGTGCATTCACCATTGCACTTCTCGCTAGTATGGTATGGAAAGTACAAAAATCGGGGATTCATATCACCCTTGACCTTGAAGAAATTGGAGGGTATGCCATTCGTAGAGGAACGATGGAAGGACCTGGCAAATCAACTTGGTCGTTGGAAAAAACAACAGATAATTGTGAAGAGCGACTAATATTAATTAAGATCGTATATCAATATTCATTTTGTCTTCGACTTCGTCATGCTTGGGTGATGGAGAACGGGATGGGGATCTGGAGGGACTACGTGAAAGATACCTCGAACCGCTCTCGTTTGAGGGAGATCTTGGTGAACGTAGAATACTAGAATTTTTGCTACCACTCCCACTGTTACTCCTGCTCCTGGTTTTGCTTCTGCTTCCGTCTCTCTCTCTACTTTCGCTCTTGCTGCGCTCTCTATCACTTTCATGGTCACTTTCTCCTTCCATGGCAGCCAATAATCGACTTTTCCGGGGACCTATGTCCCTATTTTCTTCTAAAACTGATCGTTTAGCAAGCCTTGGCATGATGATATCGCAAACTCTTTCTTCTGTAAGTAAACTGTAAACAAACTCGTCCATGAAAATCAGGGAATATCCAGCTTCAATTGTATATATTAACTTGGATGCATAGAAAGTATTCCAACCGCACTTACCCATATTCCTCAACCTGAGCTTTCGATAGTCTTTGAGTAGGGGTTCCAGTAGTTCATACACATCCACAGCTCGGAACGTCATCCGGATATATAGTGCCGCAAGAGCGCGTAGATACCTGCAGCAGAATGTCGGCGTCATGTTCCGCATGTATACGAAGACGTACTTGAACTCCTCTGCGCAGAGGTACTCGACAAGTATCTCTTTCTCGGGCTGGATTTGCAGAAGTTTCAACAATAAGCATAGAAATTCAGTGGGCCTTTGGTTGCCATAAACTCCGCCAATAAAGCGAACTTCAATGGCTTTGTCAATGAGAGATTCAGCTATGAAAATAAATAAGTTTTTCCTCCAGAAATTCAGTGGAAACAACCGACCCGTCAGAGCAAAACAGTGCTCCTTCCAGAAAGTAGATTCATAGATTCGATTTCGGATGACTGTTTCGACTAAGAACTAAATAAATTAGAAAACAGAGCTCTATGCGGCAGGCCTTTCTCACCTGGGGATTTTGGCCATGAATTGCTTGTGCACCGACAACAGTAGTATTGGCCATAGCTTTGTAAAATCACTCAGGTAGGAATAAATGTGTAGGGAGTTGGTAGAAAGATTACAAGCAACTTCGACGATTGTTTGGTTATGCTTTCGTTACCTCCTCCAGGAGGCGGTTGGAGCTTGAAGTACTGTTGCTTACCACCCAACCATGGTACCAGCTGTACTCTCTGAAGCTCAAATCAGTTTCATTCCTGAGAATCCATTACCGTGGATGTATTTCGGTTCGGGCTCGTGTGTTAACGCCGAGGAACAACTAGTCGACCCGAGGCCAACCTTGCGAAAACATAAAGACTCCAGTGCTCTGATCGTGTTTGAATGAAATACTGCTGTATATCTGGCGGACGATTTCCATCCTGAAAAAATCGCTTTGCCTCACGGGTTATCTTCGTCTGGGACCACATATGGGCTGACAAGCTGAGCATCCCGGGCCTATGCGATGGGATGTGGATGCTACAATAATCTCACTCCAAAACATGCAATTTCATAGCACACACATCGAGAAGATGATGCACTACTCGGTTGAGGATATGAATGATGACCGCTGCTCGATTTTTGGCAAATTTTTGGTGAAAACAGGCTCCAGACAGCCTGGGAGCAGGTGTGCCTCCTATCTCTTACAAAAGTCAACTCTTACTCAAATCCGCCCTTCTCAATTACACCCTGATTTCACTGTATTCTAAGTTAATTGATCTTCAGAAATCCGAGTTCTCATAGCCTGGATCCCAACGGAAGCTCTGCCAAAGTCCAGTTTGTCGATTAATTTCAGAGTCCAGACCGACTAATAGTGACCCGCCCTCGTCGCTTGTTGACTCCGTTGAATATCACTCAGGATATCGACTCCCCGCCAACCCTTTCAGCAGGAAAGTTGAAGGAATGCCTTTTTATCGGGCTGACATGGGGTGGAGGCCGGCTGCTCCTTTGACTGTAGCATATATGCTAGTGAAAGAGTTCACCTGCGCAATTACCAAAAATTTCTCGAGCGAGAGTTCATTAGAATAAATAACTATGCATATATAAAGAGAACAACTAGAACAGAGCAAGGCAGAGCAAAGGAAACCATGCATAGTGTGGATGTGTCGATTGAGCCAGGCACTTATATATGCCAAAGGGCCTGACCTGATTTGTCCGCTTGTTCCCTGACCTTCTCTACCTTGTCGCCGTTTGACAAGGCTTCCACGATCCTCATACCTCTAGAGGATGGCCACGACGGCGAGTTTACCAGCGTACTTGCTGCCAGGTGTTCCAGTTCATCAGCCACCTCATCTTGACGGGGATGCTAGTCTGGCTACGGAAATTCTACCAGGCCCTCCCTCTTCAGCTTCTTTGCAACAACATACTCTGAAGCGCGATCCTAGGAAACCCTCCTTAGCCTTTTCCTATCTTCCAACGTCTGATCCTGGATCTACATATTCTGGTCTTACGCACGGAACTTTGATTGGGCAAGACCTTGAAGGACCTCGCTCTAAGCGATCCAGAGTCGACAAAGGGTACGCACTTTTTTTTTACCAAAATTCTGTTCAGAACTGTTGCTCATGCTGAATACGTTGATTAATATATTGTTCTTCTCTATCCCTGGACCGCTTTTCTTCGGGGTACCGTCGTCGTCATGCTCGTAGAACTGCGACTGGCCGTGCGCAACGAGCGTCAGCTCGCAATCAAAGTAGCAGTGGTGTTGCCACTTTGGCCCCGGAACCTCCATCACACTCAGAGTCAGGCTTGAATTCTTTGACTCAACCGATGGCGTTCGATTCCGACTCGCCGACAATGGTTGTGGACAAGGAACCCTCTCTTTCAAGGTCGAACTCATCAGTCAATATCTTGGATCCACCACCGCTACCCGCTGCCCTCGCAGGTAGACCAAAAAGAAAGGACAAAGGAAAAGGGAAAGAGGTAGAAACACCCCCGCTCCGAGTCAAGGAGGAGCCTAAGGCTATATCCCTTAACAACTCTCCTGAGCCACCGAACAATCTAGTGCGTCGGTCTGAAATTCACTCCCTTGCTGAACTCATATGCTTCCGCCAGCTCAATAACGAAGACCATTGCTCATCTTGTCGTTCATATGGCTCCTTGGTCTATTGCGATGGATGTCCTCGGGCATTCCACTTTTGGTGCCTGGACCCTCCCTTGGAGAGCGTTGATGATGATGGCGATGCTCGGTGGTTCTGTTCCACGTGTGTGGCCCGCAAGGTGATTACAAAACGTTGCACTTACTTTTAAATCATCCTAATCTTATAATGACTTCCAAACAACAGCATCCTCCTCGCAGACCTCCACCATCACTATTTTCTGCTGCTCTTCATCAATTACAAATATCGAACCCAGTGGAGTTTCAACTACCCGAAGATATCCGAAGTCATTTTAAAGATGGTGAGTTATCCCGTTTTGCCTCCATGTCATCGATATAAAACTACCATTTTAGTTGCGACTGGGCCGAAAGGCAATTACCTTGATAGCTCTGGAATAAAACCACCACGTTTAAAGTGACTTTATTCCACCCAGCATGCACCCTCGTCGCCATGGACTGACACTGTTGCTACAGCCGACATGGTCAACTGGAGGACCGAGACCCACACCGACTTCGCGATAGAAATGGCGGACCGATTCTGTGCTTCCAGTGTGGTCTATCTGCTCTACCCAATAGTCTGTCTGCGTCTGTACCCGCTGCAAAACGTACTCGCAGGTCAACTTCAAAGGCAAGCACCCCTGACACATGGAAAAGTATCATATCCTGCGATTACTGCAATCTTCACTGGCATATGGATTGCATCGATCCTCCTCTATTGACACTGCCTCCTTTCAACAAAAAATGGATGTGTCCTAATCATGCGGAAAGAGTGTTGGTATGTTGGATATCCATCAATCATTTCTGTCACGTTCTCACATTTCGGCCCTGTGTCATGCAGGCACCTAAACGGCGTATTCCCAAGCAACATGCGATTCCCATTGAAATTCACAAACCGCGACAGTATAATAATGGCAATATCGAAGTCATACATCCAGAATATTCGTCCACAGTGCCAAGTCGCAACATGCCGACGGATGAGGTTCTTATCAACGGTCGTCGGTATAGAGTTCCAGAACGTGTAATTGTTCTTGATTTCTGGAACAAGCTCAATAAATGGGATGAACACATAAATAAGTGGGTCATTTCAGCTACGATCACTTGTGTATACTAACCACAAACAGAGACTCGGATGCGGTTTCTGGGATGTCTTCTCCGTTAACTTCGCTGAGCTCTTTGGACGACTCTGACGAACCATTATCACCTATCGGGATTCCAAACGGAGACATTGATGAACTATCTGCCGCACAAGTGAATTTATCATTGAAAAATATCCGGCTACTTCTTATAAACTTTTCCAGTTATTATGGGGGTTTGCCACCTCGCGAAAACCTGAAGCCTCTCACGCCCGTGGTGGGAAGATGCATGATCGCGGCATTCAAACGGAATATGAATTGCCCAAACCCCCTGTAAAGAACAAAGTTGGGCGGCCAAGGAAGGTACAGTAAAAGCCCCCACGCCTCACTTGATGAAGTTAACAAGACCTTGCATAGTATCCACTCCCAGAACCCAAGACTAATGGAACTCATGTTGCCAATCGTTTGAGCGAATCTACCAATGCATCTTCAAATGTCACTGTATCTGCTGTGAGACGTAGGCGAATGTCTCAACAGGTAGCCCCTGAACCAAGCACACGCCAGCTACGGTCTCGGAGCAAGAATCATGTAAATGATACACCTATTATAAGCGTATCCTCCCGAGTAGTGTAAATTATCTGATGTTATGGAAAGAAGCTAACGAGTCTACAATGAGCAGAGTTCCCTAAAACAAGGCGAAGAGAATCAAGTTTTATCTAGTGGTCCAAACCTGCCCATAGACAATCAAAATAAAACAAAAATGATTAACATCAAGGCGAGGCTTTCCATTTTGTGTTCCGGTCACTTGGAATTAATGCCCTCACCAGATGGAAGAACTAGATGCTCCACTGTTGAACGCCGAAAATTCTATAGCATCTTCAAGCACACTGTCCAAAGTAAATATTCGCCGTTTTTTTGTCTTTCATTTGGTCCCTCCGTTAAATTTCGCAATTCATTGTTCAACAGACGTCTCGGGCAGTACGTACACCCCGGCAGGCAAAGCAGAAGGAGATCACGGTCGATAGGTCAATCAAAGAAAAGCGCGGGAGAAAACGGAAAACGAGAGACGATGAACTACCATCTGCTGACGCGGAAAATGGATTCGAGAACAATGACCTTCGCGATAGTCTCATAAAAGGCCGGGAAGAAAAGATTAACAAGTCCGAGAAACAGGACAAAGAAGCCAGGAAATTCAAGCGCACTCCAGCTCGTCGTGGTCAAGTACATTCGGCCATCCGAGAAACTCCACCAACTTCTTCATCTGTGCCTTTTCAGTCCCCTTCGTTATCAATCACACCTTCCCTCAAAATCCGTCTTCCTCGGTTAAGTAATCTCAATACGAATAATAGCTCACTCGCATTGTCTACATCACACCTAGACTCCCCCACGCGACGTTAAAATTTCTTCTCTGTTAATACATTGTACATAACTATATGATTTATTGCATTAAAATAATTCAATCCTTTCAACCTACCTGTTGTTCACAAGTTGTTCATGTACTCCGAGCGTTGACTCATGAACGGGAAGTCGTGCCGTTACGTAATTACTGATACCTGATGTGTCGGGCCGTCGATGGGGGCTAATAACTTTTTCGGACAACTTCCAGACTCACTTGTATAATTATTCGTCCAGTGGACGACCGACGTATCATCGCCTCACAAAACTATTGTGCCGACTTAACTCGTTCAAATGAGCCGCGGTGGCAGAGGATTTGGAAATCGTGGAGGAGGATGTGAGTTTGTCCCTAGAAAATTGCCCATACAACTAATTTTGCACAACAGCCTCTCGCGGAGGCGGACGAGGAGGGTATCAACAACGCGACTTCGGTCCTCCCGACCAGGTGCTAGGTATGTTTCAGAGGCCCTGACAGATTCAGAGTCTCTGATCAAATTTTCAGAATTGGGTACTTTTGTGCATGCTGTGGAGGATGAGATGCTTTGCTCGTCCGTAATGCCAGACAAGGTCCCATATTTCAATGCTCCAATATATCTACAAAACAAGTCGCAAATTGGCAAGGTAGATGAAATCTTGGGTCCTATAAATGAAGTCTTTTTCTCCATCAAGATGGGTGAAGGAATGGTTGCAAGCAGCTTTAAAAAGGGCGACAAAGTCTACATAGGCGGCGACAAACTTCTACCCATCGACCGCTTTTTGCCAAAACCAAAGGTGCAAGGAGGTATTTGACGTTTGGCTTCTCACTTCTCACTCATTATCTGACTATATTGCTTTCGAAGGCGTTACAAGTAAGAGACGGTCAGTTCTAAATGAATTAGTGTTTAACGTTGCAATCTTCGTAGAACGTGGCCGTGGCGGTCGTGGCGGTCCTCCGGGTCGTGGCGGTGGGCGTGGTGCTCCTGCAGGGCGTGGTTTCTCAAGAGGAGGTGCCAGAGGCGGATTTGGAGCTTCAAGGGGAGGCTTTACCGGGAGTCGAGGGAGCGGAGGTGGTTTCCGAGGAGGCGGTGGAGGTTTCCGAGGAGGCGATCGTGGCGGTCGTGGCGGTGGCTTTGGTGGACGAGGCGGAGGACGAGGTGGAGGCTTCCGAGGTCAATAAACTGTGTGGTAAAATAGAGCCTGTGCGCACTTCAATTTCTGCCCACTTTCACTCGCCAATCAAAATGATTCAACATTGTCATAGAAGTATAGTGGATACACAGATGACACTGCAATTCCGAAGTGGGTTACTGGGTATCAATTTGGGATATAAAATATACAAGAGAGTCGCACAGCAGAAAAGAACTGTGGACCGGAAAAATAATTGATAATGTACGTATGTATACGCTCCTGTTTCATGGTTTCAGCGACTTCACATCGGCGGCGATGTCTTTTACTCTGTCTCCTCTTTCCTGTTGTCGAGAAACCGTCTACAAAGCATCAGATCGGAGAACGAAAGAAAAAGAGAACACTCACCTGACTCAGTTCGTGCGCCAGTGCAGAGGTGTTCTGAAGAGCCTCTTCAATCCTTTGATGAAATATTTCTAGGGGACATTTCTGTTAGACATTATCCCTCACTTGCGGGATAAACTGACCATCTGATGGTGATGACTCTTCTGACTCGTCCATGGAAGGCGGCAGAGAAACAGGGTCAAGCTCTTCATGTTTTACAAGAAGAACAGAGAGCGTGGATTCGATCTCCGTGGGAATGGTCCTTCTTGTCTCTGCGATACGTTTATGCCACTGTAAGCGGGTATCGGCCAGTGACCAAATACGCCTGTCCAAGGTTTCATCAAACAATTCCATCTCTGTCTTTCTGCGTGAGTGTGAATAGGCAAGCTTTGAAATAGAGAATCACCTCTCCCGTTTTCATCCAAAGACTCAAAACTGTGCCCATTGACTCGAAGGTTAGGTTGAGCAAGGGTGAAAGTCCTTTCGACGAACTAAGAAAAAAATTAATAGTTTTTTCTCGAAGAGTGCCAATACAGACCTGTTGAAGGTGGAGCTGGATGACTTCTTTTTCGGCCATTATTCCTCGCAACATGACTTGTTCTTCAAGCTTGGATAACGCTGCCTTCTCATAGTTGCTTCGAATCTGTCTCCAGTCTTGGGCTGAGTCCACTGATACTCTTGGTATATCCTCTCTATTCTCCATCGAATGAGAATATGAGGGCTTATCGGTGAAGTGATAAGTTACAGCATGAAGTCGCGTCGTGTATAGTCAGTGGCATGCTGCACGCTGGCGGCTGCATCGCGACGTGCGTTGAATTGAAAATCACATGACTGTTATCGACGCGGTGTCACTGTGACGCGTAATTACTGCGAGGTCGTGACTTGGAGGCCGATTGAATCAGAAATAGGCCTGCTCGCGGCTTGGGCCAGCAGCGAAGCCCCTGTCTAGTCGATCCTGGATCCAGACGCCTTTACAGCCATTGCTTTTTAGCACGATAGCCCCATCTTTCAATCTTCTCTGTGCGAGGAGTCCCCCAAAGATCTCGTCATAGCTATTCATTGAGACTGAATGCTACGACTCACCATAGTAATCCTGCTATAATCGAGCTTGCATTGCGAATTACTCCTGCGGTTTGCCTCTGACTTCAACTTCCTTTCAGTGCTTCAGTTTCAAAACTTTCACCCCAATCCAACTATTACTCGGCGGATATGTCGTGGTACTCGTCTTGGATTCCAGGTCTCCCAAATTTCAACTTCGCTATTCCAGCAGGAATACAAGGTCGCTTTATCTCCTTCGTTCTTAAGAAGTCTCTTGGCCACCTTCTCAAACCAGGGCAACTCGATTATCGGCAAATAGACTCTCAGATTGGCTCTGGCTATGTGCAAGTGAATGATCTTGAGTTGAATTCGGAGGTGCGGTTCTACTTTCAGTATTCTTTACTAAACTTCTTACTCTTCAAAAGACTATCAATGAATATCTTCATGGAATGCCATTGTCACTACAAGATGGTACAATATCATCCGTTAAGGCCCGAATTCCATGGCCCAACCCTTTAGCATCAACTCTTGGGTTTTCTCTGAAATCCCTACATCTAAATTTCCTTGTCAGCCCCAAAGGCGAACACGGGCGAGCGGAAGAGATTGATTTGGCAGATTCAGTAGCGTCTATGGCAGAGTCGTTTGTGCACGAGCAGTTGACTTCTAAAGATGACGTCAATCTCTGGCAATCGTTTCGTCAAGAATTGACAGTTCATGCAGACGATGAAAGTAATTCCCTTCCGGGAGGATTGGCCATCTTTTCATCGATTAACCTCGACGGTTCAAAACTCGATATAGAACCAGCTGGTGTATCGGTTTTTGCGGGTCTCATTGAGCGTTTACTTGCACGATTCGAATTTGATGCGCAGGATATCAAAATCACTTTGATTCATCCGGGAAACATGAGTCTGACGTTATCACTGCAAGATATTCGGTATCTCACTAATTCTCGGAACGAATCAAATAGCTCTTCCTTGCAGGCTGCGACACACGGAGAAAATCGAACTTTAAGCGTTGACGGGATATCGCTAACGTCGAGCAATCTCTCACCCCGGCTACACCCATTTTCCTTCTCTGGCGATGCCAATTCGGCGCTCAGCTCATCAAGTACAGAGACATCTCGACCTCTGTCGCGTACATCTTCTAGTTCATCTATGGACGAAGAGGCTCGATTTGCCATGTCGCGATCATTGGTAGTGCTGCCCCCCAAAACGACGTCACCCTCTAGCTCGGTTTCAAGTAGCATGTATGAGAGCGCAATATCCACTATATCTTCTGTGCCGTCTACTTCCAACGATAATGCGGACATCCTGGACATTCCTACACACGGAGATGCGCCAAAAGGCGTGTCAAAACTTCCTGAGGACACCATCATGTCATTTGGATCCCAACCACTTGTTTTTCAGATCAGAACATCTTCCACCACGCCGCCAGCACCTGATGATGACCCCTTCGTGCCTTCAACCAATTCTTCCTCATCTTCGGGTGACGAACTGAACATCAGGCTGACGGCTGGAATTATAGCATGCGCTATAAAACCGTGGCACGTACAGGGCTTTGCGCAGTTGACGCGTGAAATGCTACCGGCAGGAGAACCGACTATAGGTCCACCCGCCAGGAAACATTCATTGAGAACCGTCCCTCCGATAAAAGCCAATGCAGAAATCCGCGCATTAGTTGCCCTTCTAATATCTCCTTTAACGATCGATGACCCTTTCGAGCAAGCAGTGATGGTGCAATTTTACGACCGTCCCCTTGTTCCGCCGCAGCTGAAAAATAGCTATACGCGCATATACCTAGATGATCTATCCTCGTCATTATCTTTTGTTCACGAAATACTCCCCGATGACATGGGTAGTGGACCCTCACTGAGTGAGGCAGAATTTGGTATTGCTGATATGTCCATATTTTTATTCAGCAAAGTTCCTGTTGGCCAACCCTCAACATCTTTGACAGTGTTCCCCCTTTTAATAACGGATTTGCATCTTCCTACGCAATATGCAATGCAGACACATGCTCCGCACATCCATCCATATCCACCGCTTACTACCTTTCCTGTCATTGATTGGACACAAGAAACTTCGGGAAACTTTGGGACACGTTTGTCACAATGGCGTTGTCAAGCACCGAAAGGCAACATTCCCGGTCATCCCAAGTCAGCATTCGCTACGGAGGCGGATAAGTCCGTTCCAATGTCCATGTCAAAGTTCGCCTTACGAATTGGGAGCAAGCAATCGTCAATTGCGGCAGACGGAGTTGTTGAAGTCATTGACGACCTGAACATTGAAATTGCGCCATTGCACATACGCTTTGATCTGGAATATATGCTGCAGCCTACGGGTCCTCTCTCTTTTTACGAAGATCTTTGTTTGATTGAGATGCCGATAGACGATGGGTCATCAAACATGCCGAAGAAGACAGTAGACAGCGCGGTAACTGATCCATCTCAGACAGCGAAGGCAGGAAGAGAAGAAAACCGTTCCTTACAAAAAATCTCCCGGCATTCCCGATCTAACGTCGATCTTTCTTTCGTCAGGTTGTCTGTTCGATGCCCACCCCCGACCCATCTCAATAATCGTTCTGGGATTCTCATACTCGACTTTCGCGATACTAATTTTGCCTTGCATATGGAGCCACCTACGCCAACTACGAGATTTGCTCATCGAGGAAGCTCGCCAGAACCCGAACCGGACTCATCTCAAGGAATGGTTTTATTTGATGTCACATTCAATAGGATTATCTTAGCGTATTCCCTCGTTGGTACGACTACAGCGGCATCTATCTTGTCTATAGGATCTCTGGCAGAAGACAAACATACGCAATTCATGGATAGCGAAGTACCCCCTTTGAAACCCCGGATTTGCATTATGAGACCAAATCTCGGCATATCGAAGACGGCACCTATTCTGGCCTTGAGTATCGATCTACCTTCTGTGCAAGGCAGTCTCAACAAAACCTACTTCGACGCGTTGCAATATTGGGCGGATGATGTATCTCAACTTCTAGAGCGTATATCAGGTCGTGAGGCGGAAACGGAACCTAATGACAGTAGAAACCCGAGTATGATTGGCAGTCGCTTCTTGGCAAAGTCAAAGAATAGCAGTGCTCTAGGCGGTAATCGAAACGAAAGCTCAGGAACAGTGATTAAAGTCTCCATTACAGAAAGTAAGTCCCTTAAATAAGCCACTGACATTCCTCTAACATCTATACGATCTTATGCAGCCTTTGCCTGCATCATGATCCCACGTACAGATAGTTCAGACTTTGCAATACGACCCCTTCATATTCAAGTATCCGACCTTGATGTTCTTGTCGAGTTTGATCCCGAAAACAAGGTCAAACGTGTTTTTTTTATAAAACCATTTAAACTTACCTACCAAGTGGCCTACAGCAACAAACAATCTTGACGGTCGGATTTATGAATTTGATTATCGATAACACCTCGAGTAAAGGCGATCCCCAAAGGTTCTTGGGTCTTACCTCACCACGATCCCTTGTTTGTTTTTTCTTCTCATCAATGTAGTCACATTTTCACGCTTGCGTCTTTGACTAGTCCTCTTCTCCCGCCTCGATGGTCAAACTTAGGTTTTCAACAACGACAGTTCCGGAAACAGGCAACAAAGAAACGCGCATTAAGTTGACGATGTGTGGCTTCACATATACTTTCTATCCCGATATGCATTGGGTTGCTGACCTGGCGGCATTTTCTAAGAATCCCCCTGGAGTGAGCATTCCCGTAGCGTGTACCGACAAAGTCACTGATTGTATACCTTTTGTCAGACATTTGAGTCTGTTATACCAAACGATCGTACACGTATATCTGTCAAGATATCGAATGGTTCTATCAAAGTTCTAGCACCACTCTACCCTGGCGCCATCGTGTCTCATATACAGGATCTGGAATTCTCTACAGATGTAGTTGGGGACTCGCGCGATTCAGCCTTTCGTATATTGGCGACTTCCGTTGCGTTGTTGGCAATTGATGATGCTCGCCAAGAAAACAATTATGCGGAGAGCAATCGCCTTCGTCGAGGAGTCTCCGCTTGGACGGTAAATGACAAAGACACGCTTATGAACCTTAGGCTAAGTCATATTTTAGGGCGCAGGTTATGCTCTCCTCGCTGAATTTGTTGAACTGGACACAAACGTTGTCAGTCAGCTTTCTGCAAATCCTGTGTGGCGGGTGAGTATTATATATGTATTCATGGGCCCAACAGTCATTGATAACTCTCCAAGGTTCTCATAGACCGTGTCGTACTACGCCTGCATCTGTGTGCGGACACATTGACTGCGATAACCGCATTCAACGAAGACCTAAGTACGCTTTTCAACGACTCAGACAAGAAGTTTGTGGGCGTCTCTCCATCCAGTCGAATTCACCTACTGATCTGAATTGAACCGATAGACCTCAGCCATCGACGAAACGGCCTGTTGTCGTCGATGAGCCTGCGATAATGTGTACGCTTTAAGATCATCCTCCTTTTACATTCTAATGAACTGATGAAACCACCAGCATCCGTGGAGGATTTGGCATTCAAAAAAATGCCTGAAGTAGGCCCCGCACCTGATATGATATTCGACGATCTACCGACAAACCTTGACTATCTTGATGAATCTTTCGGGGCCGCTGCAGGTCTTCGAGAATTAGTCGATGAAGATTTGGATCAATTCAGTGACGATGAAATTGACATACAAACCTCCTCCGACGACCCTCATATTGTGTCGAGAATTGGCGGTGAAACTATCAAAGTATTTGATGCCAAAGGGCTTGACGTCGTGGAGGATTATTATATGTCTATACCTCCTGACAATTCCAGGAACTCACCCCAGTAAGTCCCTACTTACTTCTGCTTTAAGTAGCTCATTCTTCTTTTCAGATCAAATGATGCAGTTGTAAGTGTTCGCATCATGGACGGCACTGTCAACCTATTTCTCTATGATGGTTATGATTGGGCAACGACTCGAAAAACCATTGAAGAGCAAGTCAAAGAAATGAGGAAACGGCTTGCTAAGATCAGGCAACTCGTAGCCAGTGGGCAGGTTCAGGAACCCATCATCGAGGACACCAGTACCCTGTTGTTTAACTCGTTTCACATTGGCCTTGAACAAGATGAAGATACTCTTGGAGAGCCATCCGCATTGATCGCAGCGATTGACGAGGAATTACAAGACGACCCCGAGACAGCAAGTCAAAGTTCTTGGCAATCTCTGCGCACACCAAGTTCGAACAAGGCACGAACTCGTTCTACGCGCGTACACGGCAAAAGGTTAACGAGAGCAAAAACCCCGAGCATCGAATTTTCCCTCGGTGGACTATACACGGAATTCGACCAATTCGTGTCCGATGACCCGCTCGTATCTCGAACTTTTGTTACTGTCAAGGATTTGGAAATTTTAGACCATATCAAGACCTCTACCTGGAAGAAATTTCTGACTGATCTTCGTTCAGACTCACGTGGAAATGTACGCGAAACAGAGTCGAATATGGTGCGAATTGAGCTGCAAGGGGTTCGACCTGTTTCGGGAAATACTGCGGAAGAAGTGAGACTCAGGGTAAGAAAATGTTCTTCAAGTATTATGTTGCTCTTACTGATCTTCGTAGGCCAAAATTCTTCCACTTCGACTTTATGTAGATCAAGACGCGGTGGACTTCCTAAAAAAGTTCTTTAGCTTCCAGGATCCCAACTCTACCCATACATCGGATGAGTTCTCAAATGAAGGCGAAGCATTCATTCGTAAGCCGTTATCACTTTACTATGAGCGAGATATCACTGAGTTTGTCATATAGAAATGGGTGAAATATTCCCTATTGATCTGAAGTTGGATTATAAACCTCGTCGTGTGGATTATCGAGCCCTCAAGGAAGGAAGAACGATAGAACTCATGAACTTTTTCCACTTTGATGGTGCCGAAATGACACTGCGCCATATAACCCTGGCTGGTGTAGGTTCCTGGTCATTGCATCCCTTTTCTTCTGTTCTAAAATCATGTTATAGGTGACTGGGTGGCCCAAATTTTTCGAAATGTTAAATGATCTCTGGACCCCGGATGTCAAGGCTACGCAATTAGTGGAGGTTATTTCTGGGGTTGCGCCTATACGTTCAATGGTCAATGTTGGATCGGGTGTGGCTGACCTTATTCTGCTACCTATTGCTCAATACAAGAAAGACGGCCGTATTGTACGAGGGGTACAAAAAGGAGCGAAGGCCTTCGTCAAGTCAACTGCAATTGAAGCGATCAAGATGGGTGCAAAGCTTGCGACGGGAACTCAGGTAATCCTGGAACAAGCTGAAGGCATTCTTGGTGGCCAGTTTGAGGTGCCTGTCACTGCAGAGCCAGTGCAAGTGCCGTGCGGAGACGACGCCAGCCCTGACGATGAGGAAGATGAAGGGACTGCAGATTTGATCTCAAAATATGCCCAACAACCTGTAGACCTCAGGGAAGGTGTTCAATCTGCCTACAAGAGTTTGCAGAGGAACCTCAACTCCGCTGCACAAACGATTCTGGCCGTGCCGATGGAGGTCTACGAACGATCAGGCAACGAGGTATGTCTTCTTAATTGTATCAAATCTTGTGTGGCCAAGATTAATAATCTTCCGCCCAGGGACCTGTTCGTTCTGTTATTCGAGCTGTGCCGATTGCTGTCTTAAAGCCTATGATTGGAGCAAGTGAAGCTGTTAGCAAAACATTGCTTGGTCTGCACAATACACTGGATCCTAATATCCGACACGACAATGAGGCAAAGTACAAACTTCGATAAGTATGGCGCATTGCACGAAATTCAATCCTATGCACACACATTTGTATTCCATATCACATAAAATCATTACAGATACTTTTATAAGGGCCAGATCAAAAAAAAAACCAAAGTTGACATGACCTAATCTATGTCCATGCCCATGGAACGACCTTCTCCCTTTATTAGTGCGCTCTTGACCTTGACAGGTACCAGAATTTTTTCTTTGGTGTATTCTGTCGCTATAGGTTCGTGGAGCGTCACCGAAGACTTGACGGTGTCCAAAACCTTCTTGCGGTGTGCTTTGTGCTTCTCGCGAGCAGCAGCCATTCTGGAAGTAATATATAAGATGGACCGAACAACGTGAGTGTGCCAGGAATCGTACCTGTGCTTGAAGAAAGCACGTTCTCTCCGCGCTCTGATTTCTCCCACTCTCTTCATTGCCTTGACAGTGGTCTCGACCAACTCTCTGTTGTATCTAACGGGAACGTTTCTACGCTTTTCGAACTCGATCGTCGAATCCTGTATGACAGATTAGATAGATTCCATTAAGAGTGACAACAGACGTACAATCGTCATTTCTTTCCCGGCAGCTTTCCTGAACGCCTTGGTCCATCTCACTTTACGTGGATTACGCTTCATTCTGGAGACTGTATATGAGATATATAGGATAGGCTGAGTCCTTGCAGGGCCTTACTTGAAGTTTTTATGGCACCTGGAACGAAATTGATTAGTCTTTACTCTTATTGGCTAAAAAACAGACGTACTTTGAAGTGCAGAAGCGGAATACTTTAGCATCGTTTCTAACGAAAGCAGAACCTGATTCCAAAGGTGAGGATAGGACATAGCAAGCCTAGGATACACTGACCATGCCCAGGGTATACATTGGTCGAACAGAAATAGCACTTTTCGATACGCATGATGGGATTTGATTATTACAGCAGGCGAGTCGTGTATATATCTCTTGTTAGTGATATCAAGGGACCAGCCTAGGAGAGATGAAGAGCTAGGACTGGTTGTGGATAGGGAGGACACACCTGCGCTGCATACAAATTGGGATTGCCATCAAAGAAATTCAAGGTGATTACATAAGGCAAGATTGTAACACAGCCACTGATTTAGGCCGGCAGTCACTGACGCACGCAATCGGCACCTTGTGGAGAACATGATACATAACTCGGGATCCAACCCCACTGCTTCTTCACCTCCTCTACTTGACGTCGATCCCAGCTGGAGAGTGACTGCAAAGACTTGATACAAGCCCACCATGATGCAGCACGCATCAGCGGGAGTGCGAAACGCATCTCGCAAAGGGCCCAGTACTCTCCTGCACCACGGAGGGTTCAATGGACCCGGAAGCGGCACCGCCAATGGGCCATGCAAATCGATTCATACTTCAAACCATTTACAATCCAATTTACATGTCCTCCGACCGCCGCTTCCTCCTCGCAACCCGGCGCACCAGTTATTTTCCGCCTCCAAGAACCTCCTTCAGCGATTCTTCACCCACCTCACTGCTCCGGGGTTGAGAGTGCCTCATATCCACGACGCTCAAAATTACAGCTCCCGATCTTTACATGGCACATCCTTACGGCCATCAACAATCCAAGGCGGATTATCTCTTCCTGTGCGCAATTCTCTGAGAAATCATGCTCTTCAACGCCAGGCAAATACATTCTTGCCTCGAGGTCCTGCACCTGCTCCCCCTCGCTGCGGAGGTGTCGCCCAAGTCGGTTTGGGCATAGCTAGAAACTTCAGCACCGCACGACCAATCTTCGAACAGCTTGTGCAAAATGTGCCTATCGCCGCTCGAGCTTTATATGAACTCGACTTCAACATGGACACGAAGAAAGCTATCAACAGTTTGAGGCCTCAGACCAGACGAAGCTCTTCCAATAAGACCTACAAGTCCAAAGCCATGCTCCAGGAAACCACCACGAAGCGCGTCGGGGTCACCGATGACAAGCATGCCGATGCTAAAGCTCAGACCGGTATTACAATTGGAGACGATATCGATCATTATTTTCCCTCGACATCAACTGCTGTCACAACATACCTCTCTATTCCTTTGGCACCCACCCCTACCTCTCGCACTCCTTTACCAGCTGATCCCGTATTCATGCCCATTAGTGACAGTAACGCGCCAAGTTTGTTGCCGCCGTTGTCTTTTCTTGCTTCCATTCACGCCTCGCATTCAACGCACGCATCGCGAGTCGATACGCTTTTTACACGTTTGGACCAAGCAAACGTGTGGGCTCGTGGAGGGGTTCGTAGCTATGCTTACTCACAGGGACTTGCACATCGCAGAAAAGACTCCATCCCTGACGGTGAAAAGGGCACCGACGGTGTATGTACGGCTCTGGTGGTCGAATTCAAAGGGTGGACGAAGAACGAAGTGCGAAGCGCAATTGGCGAAAGCGGAACAGGATGGTGCGCCATAGAGGAAGTATGTGGATCAGATTGTGAAGACGACAGTGATTCCTTGGGCTCCTCTATTTTGGGTGGTCGCACCTCTGAAACCTCCGGTTTTGATCCATGGGGCGACGTTGAATCACCAGACGTTAACCCTGCAGATTCCCTCATTCTCCCCAGCCTGGATATGTCTGTGGTCGCCTCTGAACCTTCGCAGTCTGCTTCACACTTAGTGCATAACGCATTGCATAACGCCGTTCCTACCGAAATGGAGATTGACCCTTGGATGAGCGAATCCATGTCAGGGTTATCGTCCCCACTTTCTTCTTGCTCCGATCTGTCGGACATCATCATTGACCCACCATCACTGAACGGCTGGTATGGAGTACATTCTCCCTCGCGATCAGATTCCGATATGAATTCCACTTCGTATATATCCTTCAATTTGAATCTTTACGAGTGGATGACTTCCCGTAGACATCTGGTGCACATCTGGTGCAAACATTTTGCACCAGATTCCGTGTGCCGGAGATGCCGGAGGT